>WJSH01000810.1:20630-32051 GCA_009757365.2 Lepidium campestre | reverse complement strand
CTCGGGCTGAGATTTCGAGTTAAGGTCGAAGAATGGTCGAGTTGACAGAGGCAATGGTGTTGGTTCTCACTCACGGTACGATGGTGTGGTACTATGCACGTGTGATGAAGCGCGAGCTGAACCGGAGCGGGCTGCTGTCTGATTTCCTCTGAAGCTGACCTTGAACGTGCGAGACGACGCTGTGGTGTTGGACTGCGTTGTCTGGAGCTGGAACCCATCTTTAGGTGTTTTTGTATATCTTTGATCTGAGTTTTCATTTCCTTAACAGACTTTTTAACTGAAGCTATTAATGTGGTCAGCAACTTGCACCATCTTTTCAAAATACTGTTGTGTTGGTGAGAGGCTTTTACTCCCTTTGTCATTCGCGTGTCGGTGTAATCTTCAAAATCAAAGCACTCTGGTTCGTCGTCATCTGCAATCAGCTCACTTTCTTGTCCCTAATGTGTATGAGCTAAGACTTGTTTCCCGTAGAGAAGTTCATCCGGAGGTAAGAATGCGATGTTCCCAACGCCTCTAAACGAAGTGAGGCTTGTGTTAGGAAGCAAAACCTTCTCTTCGGTTGGTGGAGATGCAAGTGTAAATCTGTATAGACAGGGGCCTCCTCTGCTTTGTGTACCAGCCAAGAAACCAATTCTCTTCAAATACGGCACATCAATCCATTATGGAGGGATTGGTTTGGACTTTAGTGGTACGTCACAAGCTTCCATAATTTGTGTGATTATCCCTCCGATGCTGATAACTCCTGTGTCTTTGGTTTTCAGCTTCGAAGCCCAGACTCTGTAGTTCAGCAGCTGATGTATCAAGACTCTCGTAAACCTGGCGGTGTTCTTATCTCCATGAAATTGTCTGCAGTAGTCAGCATCGTTGTTGAGAAGATCCTTGATTCCTTCGTCGATCATTTCTAACTCTAGCAGCCTTACAAATCCTGACTCATATCTGGCGAAGAAAGTGCATGCGATGACTTTATGGAAGTAGCGGAGTGTGGGATTCCTGAGTAGTGCGCATTTGCTCTTTGATGGATCATAGTTTTGAAGTCCCGCAATGATCTTCCACATGAAATTCAGCACGTTGTAATCAAAATCATTCTCGCAGCCTCTACAATCAGGAAGTTCGAACAAGTCCTCGAACTGCTTCATTGTGAAGGTGTATTGAACTTTGTTGATAGTGAAAGTCAATTCACCAAATCTCCTTTCACTTCTCCGACGTGTGTCGTGTGAAGGGAATTCATGAAGCTCAATCAATGCAAGAAATTTGAGAGTCTCCACCTTGTAAGTTGAGTGATAGTTCGATGTGAACTGTGTTAACCCGCATTTCTGCAACATGTAGTCCACATCCTTAGCGATCCCCAACTTGACCATTGTCTCTCTGTGAAGATACCTCGTCCCCTTCACGTCCATTTTTCTAAACGCTCTCATCGCGTCTTGGTAATCCATTTGATGCTTTTCATTATCAACACCCGAGTCATCGATACCATCATCCTCTTCGCTGGATGATGATTGTTTTTCTGACTCCTCATCCGCATCAACACTTATTCTCACGGTTTTACCTCTCTGGATCTCTTCTCTCCTTTGCATACTCTTTTGAACATCATCGTCAATGTCAATTGGACTGTCTTCACACATAGAGCGTGTGAATTTCTTCGTTGTAGAACTTTCACTCGATTTCCTCATTTGCCTTCCTAACACTCTGTATAAACAAATAAACTCAAAAGGAATGTAAGTGAGTGTTAGTGAAAGCAAGGTTAAACACAAGTGATTCGTGCTCGAGCTTACGGATGGTGGTGTGAATGAAAGAGATGGCGACAAGCGGTGGTCGAGCTGAATAGGCGGCGCGTGTGGATTGCGGAAGCAGCGGTGAAACGACATAGCCTAAATCCAAGTTGAGCTGTGGTGGTATGACCGGACCGAGTTGAAACGGTGATGGAGGCGTGACCGAGCTAAATAACCACGGCAGTGTCGGCGACGTGATGGCGTGAACCAGACTGAGTTGAGAAAGGCGGTGGTGTCGGCGATGTGATGGTGTGAGCCAGACCGAGTTGAGAAAGGCAGCGGTGACGGCGAACCCGAGTTGGAAGCTTGGCGTTGAAACGGTGAACCCGAGCTGATAAGAGTTCTCTTTGTGAAATTCTTCACTCTCTGCAAAAGCTCACAAACAAAAATGAGGAAAACAATAATGCAATGAAAGAGAAGAGTGCGTGGAAAATGGTGGAGTGAAGAGACATAAAGTTTTCTCCTGATGACATAAAATTTCACGTGATTTGCAGAGTAAAAGAAACAAGAGCCATCAAATCAATTTTTTCTCAATTTGCTGCTTCATTCAAGGGTCAAAGTTGTGCTCTTGGTCGAGTTGAATTTTGACCACCGAAATTTGAACCAACATCTCGTATTACTTCCAGAACCACTAAATCAAACCACCTCACTCCACAGACCTGAAATCCAAAATCAAAACAAAAGAGGCAAAAGAAAAATCCTAAAAGCTTTCACCCGTTGATTGCTCACACCCATCAGAGGTGGGGTGATTCATCAAGAAGAACAGAGGTCCTCTTGGGAATGGTCTCATCAGCCATATAAGGTTTCACCCGTTGCCCATTCACAGTGAAATCTTCTCCATTGTTGCTAATCAGAGTCACTGCTCCATATGGTAAGACTTCCCAAACTTTAAATGGACCAGAACATCTTGACTTTAATTTTCCGGGAAAAAACTTAAGCCTTGAGTTGAACAGAAGCACTTGATCACCAGCTGTGATCTTCTTTGGTGCAATCTTCTTATCCTGAAATGCCTTAGTTCTTTCCTTGTAAAATTTTGAGCTCTCATAAGCTCCAAGTCTGATCTCTTCCAACTCATGAAGCCCCATCAGTCTCCTCTCCTGAGTGGTCTTTAGATCAAAATTCAATAGCTTGGTAGCCTATATGGCTTTGTACTCGATCTCGACTGGTAGGTGACAACATTTCCAATACAGCAGCTGAAACAGTGTCCTTCCTATTGGGGTATTGAATACTGTTTTGTAAGCGCACAATGCATCATCCAACTTAACCGACAAATCCCTCTTGAAAGTACCAACAACTGGAGCAAAGATGGCTTTGATTTGCCTGTTTGAGACCTCAACCTGTCCACTAGTCTGTGGATGATAAGGTGTTACCACTTTATGTTTCACTCCATACATTTTTATCAAGTTCTCAAACAATTTGTTGACGAAATGAGAGCCACCATCACTGATCACTACTCTCGGTATTCCAAACCGTTCGAATATTAAGCTCTTGAATAACTTCAACACTACTTTAGCATCATTCGTTGGATAAGCGATAGCTTCGACCCATTTTGAAACGTAGTCAACTGCAACCAAAATGTAGTTGTTCCCATGTGACGGAGGATTGAAAGGTCCCATAAAGTCAATAACTTCCACTTCTAAGATTGGATTATGTGGTATTCATTCCTTTTGCTGATGTTTCCCATTCTCTGGCATTGATCACACTTGGAGATGAACAGATGAGTGTCATTGAATACGGTAGGCCACCATAACCCAGCTTGTAAG
Organism: Lepidium campestre; assembly: GCA_009757365.2. Lineage (NCBI taxonomy): Eukaryota > Viridiplantae > Streptophyta > Magnoliopsida > Brassicales > Brassicaceae > Lepidium > Lepidium campestre. The sequence goes on along the minus strand of WJSH01000810.1, from coordinate 28,519 downwards.
ATTTTCTGAACCGTCTTATATGTGGTGAAATGACCATCGTAAGTTGACCCGTGACAGTGTTCAAGAACTCCTTGTACCTTATTCTCAGCAATGCATCTCCTAAATAACCCGTCTGAACCCTTGTTGTAAAGATACGGTTCATCCCAGTAATAGTGAGTAACATCTTTGAAGAACTTTTTCCTCTGGTAAGAATCCAAACTCTGAGGCACTTCACCAACGACAAGGTAATTAACCAAATCAGCATACCAAGGTAGAGTGGTTCCAGCTAGATTACTCTTAAGCTCAAGAGTCATGAGATGTTCCTCTGGCATACTATCATCAATAGGGATCGGGTCCTCTATCATCATCCTTGATAGGTGATCTGCTACTCCATTCTCTACTCTAAGTTTGTCTACTACTTACATATTGAATTCTTGGAGTAACATAATCCACCGCAGCAATCTTGGTTTTGCATCCTTCTTCTTTATTAAGTACTTCAGTGCTGCGTGATCTGTATGCACAATCACCTTCGAACCGACATGGTATGATCTGAACTTTTCAAATGCAAAAACTACTGCCAAGAGTTATTTCTCGGTGGTGGCGTATTTCACCTGTGCATCATCCAACGTCCTTCTTGCGTAGTTGATTACGTGGAGTTTCTTATCAATCTTCTGTCCCAGAACTGCTATGATTTCATAGTCAGATGCGTCACACATGATCTCAAAAGGATGATCCTAGTTAGGAGCTTGAACAATTGTTGCTGATGTCAAGGCTTCCTTGATCGAGTGGAAGGCTTTTAAACACTCAATATCAAACTTGAATTCAGTCTCCTTGCACAGCAGTCGTGTGAGTGGTCTCACTATCTTGGAAAAATCCATGATAAACCTTATGTAAAACTCAGCATGACCCAAAAAAGTCCTAATATCTTTATTGTTTTCTGAGGTTACAGCGGCATCATCACTTTGATCTTAGCTCGATCTACCTCAATCCCCCTCTCTCAAACCTTGTGACCCAGAACTATGCCTTCCCGGACCATGAAGTGACACTTTTCCCAGTTCAGCACAAGATTCGTTTCCACGCACCTGCTAAGGACCCTGCAGAGATTTGACAAACAAGAAGAGAAGGAAAAACCATAGATAGAGAAATCGTCCATGAAGACGTCAACCATCTCCTCAATCAGATCCGAAAATATAGATGCATGCAGCGTTGAAAAGTAGCAGGCGCATTACACAAACCAAATGGCATTCTCCTATATGCATATGTTCCGTATGGACAGATGAATGTCGTTTTTTCTTGGTCATCTGGATGTATAGGGATCTGAAAGAATCCACTATATCCATCCAGAAAGCAGTAAAATGGGTGATTGGCTAACCGTTTTAACATTTGATCAATGAAGGAAAGTGGGAAATGATCTTTCCTAGATGTATAATTTAACTTCCTATAATCAATACACATTCTATGACCAGTTATAGTTCTAGTGGAGATTAGTTCATTTTTCTCATTCTTAATCACTGTAATTCCTCCCTTTTTAGAGACACAATGAACTGGAGACACCCATTTGCTATCAGAGATAGGAAAAATAACTTCAGCATCTAACAACTTAAGGATTTCTTTTTTAACCACTTCCTTAAGATTTGGATTTAATCTCCTTTGGTGTTCAATGCTTGAATGCGATTCATTTTCCAGATGAATTCTATGAGTGCAAAGACTAGGTGATATGCCTCTAATGTCAGCTAGAGAATATCCTATGGCTTTTCTAAACCGTTTCAACTCAGTCAAAAGCATGTGCAGTTCATCATCATTCAATGCATCATTGACAATCACGGGATAAGTAGAGTTAGGACCTAAGAAAGCGTACCTTAGCCCTACAAGAAGTGGTTTCATTTCCACTTTGGGTGCCTTGAGTTCTGACCACTCATTTGACACCAGGTCATTGGTCAACTCGACCACAAATTCAACTACTGCTGTGACTTCAGTCATGACCATATCTTCGAATTCAACTGATCTATTTATAGCCTTGTGGGAGTCCAGCAACATCCCATAACTATCAGCTTCCTTACTCAAGTACCCATCAGCAGCGGGCTTAGTTAAAGCAACTTGCAATTGATCCTTTGCTGCCAACTCCTCTAGCAACTCATCAGCTAGAACATCCATTTCCTGAATCAAGAATACCTGACCCTCAATAGTTGGTTTCTTCATTACATCGTTGATGTTGAACTTCATTTTGAAGTCTTTCCCAAGGTTGAGCTCAATTTCACCCTTCTGAATATCAATTACTGCACCAGCGGTAACTAAGAAGGGTCTTCCAAAGAGCAGTAGATCCTTAGGTTCCTCATCCATTTCCAAAACAACGAAATCGGTTGGTATCTCAACACCTCCAACTCAGACAGGTAGATCTTCTAAAATACCATGTGGGATTCTTACTGTCCTGTCTGCTAGAACTAATGAGATTTTACAGGATTTATACTTGATAAAACCCAACCATTTCGCCACAGAGAATGACATGAGACTGATAGATGCACCCAAATCACATAAACAACTGCTGAAGGTTAGGGGACCTAATGGCAAGGGATTGTGAAAGTGCATGGATCATCAAACTTCTTCGGCACCACTTTCTTCTAAATAATGGCACTAACCTCGTGAGTGAGCACTACCATACCTTCAACTTCCTGAGTGCTCCCCTTAACAGCATCTTGCAAAATATTTCTGGTAAGGGGGCATCAACATGAATGCGTCTAAGATAGGAATCTTCACCTTTATATCCTTCATTTGCTTATCAAAAAGGGCCTTATACTTTGCAGTAATATCCTTCTTAAACTTTGGGAAAGGGCAACTGGGGTTTATAAGGTGGAGGAACAAAGGGCTTGTTCTTTTCCTGAGGAGCTGACGGTTGTTGAGCACCAGAGAGTTGCAATAGACCATCGTCAATTGGAAAAGTACGGTTGAGTTGAATTTCTGGAGCTGATTTTTCGGGCTTATCCTCAATCTGGCTATCCTCCCCTTCATGAACGTTACTGTCCTCGGTATCTTTAGCAGTCTCTGCACGAATTAGCTACTCACAGCCACTCCTGAGAGTGATAGCGTTGGCATGATATTCCTTGGGGTTTTGAACTGCTTTCCCAGGAAGTTGTCCAACTGTCTTCACAGTAGAAGAAAAGGCTTGTTGACTTTCAACATACTTAAACCGTGCATTCAACGTCTCGAATTTGCAGTTGAGATCATTATGAGAAGCATTAATTTTGGAGTGTACCTCAGCAATCTTCTTTGTCAGCTCAGTAGTAGTAGTGTTCTGACCCTTGAGAATCTGTTAAGTAAATCTATAACCGCTGGAGTCTATTCAGTGGATGGATGAGTGTGTGCTTCATACCCAGGTGGTACGGTGGGAGCTGGCTGAAAACTCTGGTTGAATTGTTGCTTAGGCACATACGCTTTATGATGAACCTGTTGGGGCTTAGGTGGGTAGACTTGGTCCTGGGGATTAGCAACATTGGTGTTTCTGTAGGAGAGGTTCGAGTTCTGCTTGTAACTGTTGTACTGCCTGTAACCTCCTCCTTGATTCTGCACGAAACTCACCTCTTCAACATGTTCATCCATGTTTTCCTCAACATATTAATCTTCACCCATGAAGTGCACTTGTTTTTGATGCACTGAGAGCAGCTTGTCCATTTTTTCATTAAGAGCCTTGATCTCCTTTCTACTGACTGAGTCAGGGTCAGTTGTATTCCGCACAGTTCTGTCATAGTCCTCGCCATATTGGCCATCAGCTTGAGCCAAATTTTCCAGGAGTTTCCAGCCAGCATCAACATCTTTGTTCAAAAAATTTCCGTTGCTGGTTGTGTCCAACAACATTCGAATTTTAGGGTGAATGCCTCTGTAGAGGGTGCTGAGAAGAGACTCAGTGCTGAACCCTTGATGAGGACATTGAGACTGGTAAGTCTTGAACCGCTCCCAAGCTTCAGAGAATGATTCAGAGGTTTGTTGCTTGAAACTGGAAATCTCATTCCAGAGTTTTGCAGTGCAAAAATTGGATACAAATTTCGCAAGAAAAACGGTATTGCAAGCATTTCAGGAAGTGATAGAGCCCTGTGGAAGATGCTTCTCCCATATGTGTGCTCTGTCCCCAAGAGAGAATGGAAACAACCGTAGTTTAAAAGCATATTCGCTGACTCCGTTAATCTTAGTGAGGTTACAAAGCCGTTCAAACTCGTCGAGATGATCAAGAGGATCCTCATAAGGAAATTTATGAAACTTTTGGTTCTGGATCATGGAGATGAAACCACTTTTGATCTCGAAGTTGTTGTTCGGAATAGCAGGAGGAAGGATCCCATGTCTCTGGGTGTGATTGCTCGGTGCATCTCCTGCTCCAATAGTTCATGGCATCCTCTGGTGATTCCCTTGTGCAGGAACTTGTTCGTTGTTTGATCTTGTTGGTGTGGCCATGTCCACATAATTTTCCTGGTCACTGTGGATGGTGTTTCTCTACTCTCTCAACGCTCGTGGAAGCTTATCAATGTTGTCGAAAAAAATGAGAAGGTGTTGACTGCCTTTGGAATGTGTCTGCATACAACGAGAGGACTCAACTCGAGCACCTGAGACATAACAACCAAGGTAGATCCACAAGTGAGTAATCAAATGGAAGTAACAGAACTTGATCTCAGAAAAAAATCCTAAATGTAGCTAACAAACACTCAGTTGGCAATATCGCCAATTTGATAACAGGATTTTTACAAAATAAATCCTTAAGCATTATCATTGTCATTGCAATACTTTAGATGTCAATCCAAGTAGGTGCGTAACTAGCAATCAAAATGTGACAGACTTTTCTAATCCAAGCCAATTCAGGTTTATCAATGATCTTTAAAGGACCTAAACGAGTAACTTAAACTTGCAACAACTAAATGTAACAACGGTAAACAAAGTATAAAACATCAGTAACAACAATAACAACAAAACACTTAAACAACGGTAAAGAAGAAGGGTTCTTGAGGAGTGGAGATCATGGATTAGTGGATCACTTAAGTCTACTAGGTCGCTTAACAAAACTCAACAGAGCGGATCTCTAGGTCCTAAGTTCATAATTACTGAATCCATTCTCACATCAATCAATCTCAGGAAAGCTATCAACATACCTAATCATCACAAGCGTCTAACAACTTAACTGGCATGAAGAAACAACTTAACATAACCAACAAACATCTTTGACAATCAATCTCTTGAGCCAAGAATGTAAGTCTCTGCTACGGTTCAATCAGACACCTTATGAAACACTTAATAGGTGCTAAAATGTCTAAGAACGGATTTCAATTTATCAGAGAGAAATGAGCATTAACAACACCGAAACAGAAGAGGTCTAATCAAATTTATCCTTAAGCAACCTAGAAAACCTAAGATCCACACTAATCTAACCCATCTCCTCTCAAACCCTAAGTAAACTACTCAGACATCAATGGTACAACCATCACAACAACAATGAAAACAGAAAGCACTAGAACATAAAACTCATAAGAAATTGTAAAACAAAATCCAAAGAACAATGGTAATTGCATTCAGCTGCTAACAATAGAAAAAGTTCATACAAAATGCATAAAACGGCGGGAATTATTCTTTTACTAAAACGGCAAAAACTAAGATAAGATGTTTTTGGTCCCTTTTAGGAGTTTATATACTCCTTCTCATAAAACCTAAAAACGGCCCAAAATAAACTCAACGAAAAGTCCATTAAGAAGTCGGTGGTCTCGGTCCATATGTGAAGTGGCCCAAATCAAGCGGTTGTTGCATTTGGTTGCTTCAACTCCAGCTGAGGTGGTTCAGCTCGGGTTCAAGATCGAGGTGTTGCAGCTTCACAGCCGAGGTGGTGCAGCTTCACGGCCGAGGTGGTGCAGCTTCAGCTCAAGGTCGAGGTGACCAACTCGGATTCAAGGTCGAGGTGTTTCAACTCGGGTGGGTTCTTCGTGCTCTATCCATGCATCATCCTCTCATCTAAGCACCTTTCTTCCTCACACCGAGATTCATCTCTGAAGTTCCTGAAAATTCCTGAAAACAACTCCAAAATGCAAAATGTATGCGATGTAAATGCAAAAACTTCTAAGTGTGCAAAATGGATGAGAATGAATGCTAATGATATGAACAAGTGATGAAAATATGCAGAATGTTATGAGAAATGATTCCTAAGACTAGCTAAAATGCAGACATATCACTAATCTGTTTATAAAGATTTATAAGATACCTTATAAAACAATATAAAATCAAATGAAAAATACTAAATCAAACAAAATACTCAACATTCAATGGTTTAATACGAAAAATGATCTTTAGGTTAAGAAAAATTAAGTTTAGTTTTCCCTTGGGTTCGCTCAATTAATAGGGGGTATGGTTTAGTTTTATGTAATTGATCTCACTAGTTTGTTTATACAGATTTATAAGATACCTTATAAAACTATATAAAACGAAACAAAAATGCTAAATCAAATAAAATACTCAATATTCAGGGGTTTAACACGAAAACTATCTTTAGTTTTTAAAAAATTAAGTATAACTTCCTCTTGGGTTCCCTAAGTCAAAAGGATAGGGTTTAGGTTTTATGGAATTGGTTTCACTAGTATGTTTCTAAAGTTTGATAAGAAACATTATAAAATTGTATAAATACAAACAAAAATACTAAATAAATTTTTTTTTTTTTTAACATTCAAGGGTTTAACATGAAAACTATGTTTGATTTGAGAGAATTTAAGTTTAAACTTCACTTGGATTCCGTCAATTAAGAGAGGTTAAAGTTTAGTTTTATGAAATTCTTCTCAATTATTTGCTTATAAAGTTTTTAATATTTTGTATTGTTTCACAAGTTTGTTTATAAAACCATATAAAATACATTTGAAAAAAATGCATGACTAAAAGTTGCAATGATTTTATAAGACATTATAACATTTCTTATAAAAACAAGGATAATTGCAGTGAATAAATATAAATTGGGCCATAACTAAATTTTTAAGCAAACCTAAATCATAGCCTACTGTGCATAATTTTATTCTCGAACTAACCCTATATTTGTGTCAGAAGTGAAGCGAACCTTCTATCCTTCACGGACGTTATTTCTATCGACCGCGGGTACACATTATGTCGACCACGGGCGATAATTCTGTTGACCACGGGTGATAATTTTATCGACCACGGGCGATAATTCCTTGACCGCGGCAACGTTTTTCCTCACCCACGAGCAGTTTTTTGGCGATCACGGCAGCTTTTTCCCTCGACCCGACCAGGCCGCCGACCTCAAAGCCGACGATACCAACTCGGTGCCGCGGCCACCACTTGAAACTTCATGAAGCACTCAAGGTCGACCTCATGGTCGACCCTAGGAGCCCGACGCCGTGGCCCAAGCTCTTATAAATATTGGGTTTGACCAAATTTGTCTTGGGTCAACCCGGATCTATTTTTATTCATTTAAAACCCTAATGTTTAAGGGATTCAGGATATCTTATGATACATCATATCACTTTTACTTAGCAGCCACTTGAGAGAGTTTTGAGAGGGAGAATAGTTGGAGACCCTTTGGGGATGGTGATCTTAGGATCATCATATTCCATCAATTGAAGACTGTTTATCCTTTCTTTCTTCTCTATCTCATTATGCTTTTATCTATTTTTTCCTACTTTGTTTCATGCTTTTGTTGGTTGAGTAGTGAAATGATAGGTTGATGGTTAGGTAGATTCTTGGGGTTTTGATGGTTAGATCTTGAAGCTAGGTTGCTAGATCTTTAGATTCCTTCACTTAAGGTGATCTTAATTCTAGGATTGAAGTAGCTAATCAAGACTAGATTCTAGGACTTTTGTCGCTTGAGAGGTGTTCGATGAAATGCTTGAATGACCTTTTTCTGAGCTTTCCTTCCCTAGCCAACGAGAGTTGATGTTAGT
>WJSH01000810.1:1881-12288 GCA_009757365.2 Lepidium campestre | reverse complement strand
GGAAAGTGGTCTTTGTGAACTTGATTGTTAATGCTTATTAAGCTTTTGATTGGCAAATGATAGTTTGGCTTGGTTGATTGCTTAGTAAAGGGTTCAACGCCACGAGAGTGGGTTGTTCTAGCCATTGTTGTTCATGCCCTAGGATGGTTTCAATTATGTTCCTTGCTTCTTGGTTTAATCATCTTTCCCCTGAATCGTTTGCCTTGCCTAGACCTATTGTTTTACCGTTGGTTTCATCTTGTCTAGTTTTCTTGTTTACTTTTGTTCTCAGCTTGTTTCTTGTTTCCTTGTTAGTAGTTTAATTCTCTGAAAAACCCAAAACATATTGTCTCTCTCGCTCGAATCTAAACCTTGCAATCTTAACGTGTTAGTTTTAAATTCCCCGTGGATTCGAAACTTAAGTGCTTCAATGTCATAGTTATTTGCATTTGTTGTATTTATTTGATTGTGTTGTTTGAAAATGCAAAATATTAATCTAGCATTTTCGGTTTTCAAGTTTTTTTCAAACCTCTGATCTAGTTGCATTTACATTTTTAGGTTGGTCGAGAAGCACTTTGATTGCATTTCACTTGAATAGGAAAATGATGACGCAATTTTGTTGAGAACTTGGTGTAGCTCTTAGTCAATAGCCTTGATTGGGAACTCGTTTGGTGTTTAGACACTTCCTTATTGAACTTGTATGCTTCGAGCTTTGACTTCTTTGTCTTGCAATTAGCCAAATTGATAATGCTTGCTAGTGTTGATGCCAATCTCAAATCTATTTGAACCTAATTGAATCTAATTATCTCATTAATGGATGTTCAATGCTTTGCCATGGTAACCTTCACATATTTGGACTATCTTCACCACATTTAACCACACTTTGTTAGTCTAAATAGCCATTTCCCCTAATGGTTTCCCACCTTGAACCTTTGCCATTTCTTTTATGCCCAATTGTTAATTTCTTGAGTGAGGTCTCTTGTTGATAGTGTCTTCATGTGCAAAATAATGCAAGTATAAAAACGATAATTATTAGCTTTCATTTGTTGCTAGTTAGGAAATCATGAGCTAGCATTAGGTGGTTGTTGATCTATTGTTGTTTATGCTCGGTTGGAGTAGAGTAGCACCAATGAAAGGAAGAAGGGATAAGTTTCTTGGTTGGGAACAAAAGAATTGGGACTTGGGATGAAAAAAAAAGGGTTGAACCATATTTGGTTGTGTCTAAGGAAGAAAAATCGAAAAAAAAAAGGAGAAAAGAAAGAGATTAGCACTAGAACTTGGGAAAATGGAAGAATGATTAGCTCTAAGTTGTATCAAATGATAAGAAATGATCCTCTAGAAAGCAAAGAAAAAGGGTTAAGAAAAAGAAAAGATTAAGCCTATAAAAGAAAAGAAAAGGATAGAAAAACCTAGAGGGTTAGTTAAATGAATAAAGTAAGAGCTTGTGTTTAAAGTGATTCTCATTTGTTCTTAAAAGTTGTGTGCAATGTGTTTGAAAATCTCCTTGATTGATTCCTTGAGTGCAAAAGAAAAGAAAATCGGAAAAAGAGTAGAAGATTGCTAGGAATTAGTCTTGGAAATGGGTTAGACTTGAGAATGGTTTTGGGGTATACTACTTGTGTTCGATTTGGGTAGAATAGAAGCTAATTCTTGTATGCCTCAATTGTTTTTGTCTTACTATGATTTTGCATAATGATTGGCATTCCTAATTTTTGAGAGTTGGTCACCGAAAAACATTATAGCCTTCTTGCACTCATTATAGCCTTCTTGGATGTGATGATGATGCACGATTGGAGCACAAAGGAGAGGAATGGAGCTCGAGTTGACAAACACGAGGTGGCGTGATCGAGTTGAAGAGCTCGAGCTGACAAGCTCGACGAAGAGCTCGAGCTGCCAAGCTTGACGATGTGCTCGAGTTGATCCACTCGACGAGCAACTCGAGTTGAGACTACCAGATGAAACAACCGCTTGATGGGCCACTCTACGTATGGGCTGAGATAACTAAAAGCATAATGGATTTTAGTGAATTTTTACTTCAATTTGGTTTTAGGTTTAGTGGGGAGAGGTATATAAACTCATGTACACCACTAAAACGATCATCTTAGTTTTTGCCGTTATTCTTTTTGTAATTGCAAAACAAACCTTTCTACTGCTGAATGCAATTCTTGTTATCTTTCTTTACTGTTCATCATTTCTTTCTGAGTTTTATAATTATATTTTTCATTTTTTGATCCCTGTTGTGTTTGTTTCCTTAATGATGTCTGAGTAGATCGCCTAGGGTTCTTGAGGTTGTGGGATAGATTAGTGTAGATCTTAGGTTCTCTAGGTTGCTTAAGGATAAATTAGCTAGATCTCTTCTGTTTGGTGTTGTTAGTGCTCATTTTTTATTGATCAATTGAAATCCGTTCCTAGACATTCTAGCATCCAAAAGGTGTTTGATAGAATGTATGAATGAACCATCTCAGAGATTTACATTCTTAGCTCAAAGGATTGATTGTCTAAGATGTTTATTGGTTATGTTAAGTCATTTCTTCATGCTAGATAGGTTGTTAAATGCCTGTGATGATAGGGTCTGTTGATAGCTTCGATGAGATTGTTTACCATAAGAGTGGATTCAGTAATTTATGAATTTAAGGCCTAGAGATCCGCTTTGTTTAGTTTTGTTAAGTAACCTAGTAGACTTAAGTGATCCACTGATCCTTGATTTCCACTCCTCAGGAACTCCTTTTTTCCCATTGCTTAGTAGTTTGTTTTTGCTTAATTTCCCGCTATTCTGTTTTTCCCGCTGTTCTGTTTTTCTTGCTGTTTCGTTTTACATGATGTTTCTTTTAGACATTGCATGTTTAAGTTGCTCATTGTAGGTTGTTTTGCTTGGATTAGAGTTGTCTATCACATTCTGATTGCTAGTTACGCACCCATTTGGATTGACACCTAAAGTACTACAATGACCATGATAGTGCATTATGATTCATTTGATAGTAAAATAATGTTATCACTCGGGGAGCTCTATTTCCTTGCCCGCCTTTTTTGTCTTTGCGACCTCATGATTGGTAAATATCATATCATTCATAGATATTAAGAACTAAAAGTAACAACAAAACAAAAAGAACTTAATCGACGGAAAAATATATAGAAATATATGTACAAACTAAATGAAGAAAAATAAAATCAAACGAAAATAAGAAAACTCACAACAACAAGGCTATTCATGGACTTTCTATATTGGTCACCGTTAGTAAGCTCATTAACCGAAGGAATCACCACTCCATGTCGACATATCAGACAAAAAAAATCCACGGGATTGCTAGCCTCATACATGACACATGGGCGATGATTTGCTTATACCCCAGCAGAAGGTTCCTCGGGAAAAACGTTGGCAGATGAAGTTTGACAATTGGACGTAGTTTTAGTACGTTTAGAAGGATTATCCTCGGGATTATCAACCGAGAAATTAGATGCGTCCACTAGAAGACGTTTCGACGATTCTTTCTCTCCAACGACTAAAGAAGCAACGTCGGAACCAATAATCACATGAATAATTGCGGCCCCACCGCGAATCGCTCGTTGAGTGTCTAGCTCAACGGCAATAACCCCATCTCTATCAGTATTCCCAAGCGATGGCCCAAAATTAGTTACAAATCTGAATTTGGGAGTCACATGAATCAACCATCTCTAACACAATTTTCTTCTCGATACGACCAGCTCTAGAACGAGGCATAATTTTGTCATGTAACAAGCTCTTTTTAGAACGAACCTTACGCTTGCTACTAGCACCTCTCGCACCAATCTCGAAAAGAGAAGGAATGACTATGGCTGCGAAAACACAATACTAACTGTTGGCAACAAGGACAAGAGTGTAAATCAAAAATCACAAATAGAGCAACTCACAACGAGGTGGAAGAACGAGGCTCGATGAATTCGATCGGGTGTAAACGAATCCCAATCGCAAGAGCCCGATCTGAGTTGTTGAAGGAACTCTTGGAGTTGACCCGTCAAAGACACCTTATGGTGATCTGGACACAAAATAAATAATTATGAGTCGAACTAACAATGGATGTCAGTAAGCAAATTTTAATAAATAAATAATGAAATATAATAAAAGACAAAAAGAGAGATAAATATATATAAATAAATGAAAAGAAAAAGGACTTCAAACATTGCCGAGCCAAGTGAGCGAACCAAGATCTAGGGACCATGACGTCTGAACTCGTCGAGCATCGAAACTCCCTATAGACGATGGGCAAACTTTAAAAAAGAAGTATTATGTTGAACAAACAACATCCTTGTTGGGAAATTCAAGGACGACTTTACGACCTGGTCGAACCGCCGAGTAAACAGTCTCTTTACCTTTGACAATTTTCCTCGCATCATAGTTAGCAACGAGATTAGGTCCCGAGATGGGGAGACCACACTCAACAGCACGAGTGAGCGTACCAAGGAAAGTTCTCAACACTGAAGGACACATATGCAGGAAAACGATTCCTAAGAGATCTAAAAATTCTAGTAAAGGCTCGGGAATTGAAAACCGCAAAGAGCATTCCTCAAAAATATATAGCATACGCACAACAAAATCCTATTGGAACTATTTCCGGTGAACAAGGTGGTCTAGGTACTAGAGTTTCAAAATCTCTGGGGAAGTTATTCTGCTCCTTGAACTCATCTAACAATGCTCAATTAAACACGGACCTCATGTGAGGACCAAATCGTTCCAACCCTTGACCTAAAGGAGAGGATAAGACAATACAACGAGGTCTTGTATCTCCTATGGTCTTTTCAGAGTCGGAACTTGCGCAAAATCTCTCCTCTTCCACCGGAGAATCGACTCCATCGGCGGAATCACGGCCCTCGGGAGGTAAACTCGAGGCGAGACCTCGGAGTTAGCAGCCATGGCAAATTTCAAAGACTAACGAAATCAATTTTGCCCAAAAAAAAGAGAAAATAAAGAAAATGAGTTTCTAGAAGAAAGAAAAAAGGGCACGAGGAGTACCTCTCAGTGAAGAAGCGGCGAGATAAACAAAACAAATGAACTAAGAAGCATGATTTAGTGCCTTAAAATCAACATGGAGTAGCCAAAGAGGAACGAAAGAGAGGCGACAGATCTTTCTTTTCAATTTTTGTGTTAAGTATTTGTTGCAATAAAAGTTTCCTGAAAATGGCAACTTAAAGAATAATGGGCTCTAGACCCACACCAAAACAATTATGCACAATAAATTAAAATCAAAAGCCTCTAAAAGGCCCACAAAATTTTGAGGCTTATTAAGCATTTAATCCAAGCATGGATTAGAAAATCTTCGAGTAATTGAAGGTCAATTCCAAAAATTTAAAGCCAAAGCCAATGAGTCCGGCAAAGCAAATAAATAAAACTAGTTTGGACTGATCATCCAAATAAGTAAGCCTAGAACAAAGGCAAATAACTAAACAAATGCATATAAAAGTGGTAAGGTAAGGAGAAACTTTTTTTTTTTGTCAACTGGCCTAGTGGCTTTTAATCCATCTCCTAATGTTGCAGGTAGGAGGTTCGAACCTTGGTGTCGAAGATTTTTGAAGAGAGCACTACCACTACCCCACTTATCTTCGGCAAGCAAGGAAAAACTTAACCCACCATAATAAAAGAATAATAATATAAAAAAATCATATTTTATTCGAAAAATCAAAACAAAACAAAAGAGAACAAAAGCAAAACTAATAAAGAAAATAAATAAAGCATAACAATTCAAAATCGTATTTTATTCGAAAATTATTACTCCCAAACTGATTAAGTCCTCGCTAAATCCCTGAAGCGTCAACCTCCATAGGAATGTCGGCGTCATCACTACCATCAAAATCACCAAGACTAGAATCCGACACGGCAACAGTCCCGAGATCGATTTGGAGGTCCAGTTGCTGATCTTTGAGATGATTAGCTTCAGTATCAAGGTCAATATCTCCTTTTCGCAAAGCGTTGATGACTTCAAGGCAAGCTTTAACCTCAGCGACCTTCATGGCGGCCGTTGTTTCTTCTTTTTTCTTATCGAATTTCATATGCACACGATATCGAACAGCCAGGTCTTTGGAGTTGGCGTTGACAGCCTTGTTCATAGATTCCTTCATCTTTTTCTTTAAGTCAGAATTTCTTTTTTCAGAAGCCTCAAGCTCTGAGCATAACCTTTTGAGGGCATCGTTCTTGGCCTCTTTATCATTAGAAAACTTGATTATTGAAGTCAGTTTGGTTGTCGTTCTATTCGACTCATTGGCCGAGGATAATGAGGGTGCGTCATGGTTTTGGTTTTCGTAATTGCTAACCACTTTATTGAAGGCAGCAATAGCCTAAAGATTTAAACATTGGAACTAAAGGGTTAAGGATATACCAAAAATAAAACAAATATTTAATATAGTTTTTACATGGCCCATAGACTCCATGCAGTTTGATCATTCAGAAAGGTCACAAATAGCATGGAGTAGGCATCCACGAGGCTTGAAGTGACGAAAATTGGTAGCCATACCATTAAAATCCTCAGTGTTAGGGGTGTCACGTGTGTGGTTAAATGACCACTGGAATTTAGCTCTGGAGCTCGCAGGCCCAAACCTCCGATCATAACGATTACCATTTAAATCTTGTTCATTGCAATCTCTACGGCTCCCATAAGAGGTGTCACGATCAACTCCAGTCATGGTTTCAGGTGTTATGATTAGGCCGACTTTCTTTCTTTCAGCTCGAAAAAAAAGTAATTTGAATCAGAGAAAATCTTGCATAGATAATGCACGTCTGTTAACAACCGCTTTTCAAATTTAAATCGATACGTATTTAAACAAAAAAGTTGGGGGGTTCATGGCGATACCGGACCAATAAAAGGTTATTGGGCATGAAGGTCTTATTAGCCCAAATCCTATATGTGGATCTAATTCGAATAAGCTCGTCCTCTTAGCAGACCTCCGGAAATGTAGGAAGCGATAATGGATAAGAAGGAAGAAGTCAAGGCGTAAAAGAGAAAAAACGGAGCCAACCGCAACAATCTCTAACAATCTGACTAAGTATATAAGAAGAGAGTTGGGAGAGAGTTAGGGGAGAATTTTTTGGAGAGTAAGCTTTGTAGTTCATTTTGTGACCAAGAGTTTGAATCAATAAAGATTTGGAACTTTTTTCTGTACTGATCAATTTGATCCTTAATTTAGCAAATTATTTTACGTGTTCAATATTGTTAGCTTTTAGCATCAACATTACCCAATGGTTGTAATATGGCTCTATGAAGTATTAAATTATCTCCTTCAAATATGATTGAGCGATAGCCAAGCCCCCATGTTGCAAGCATTGTCCAAATTAGAGTTGTTGCTTCCGCTTCAGCACATGTGTGGTGTCTTTCAAAAGCTCCCATGGCACATTTTATCACCTCCCTTTTATGATCGCGTAATATCCAACCTAAACCAGAGTTTTTGGTATCTTCAAGATGTGAAGCATCAAAATTGCATTTCAGTAGGCCTTGTGCTAGCAGTCTCCATTTCTTATTATCCCTAGGTGAAGCATCATTGTTAGATAAGGAGGTGTGGTTACCGATTTAGTTTCCTAAACATTCTATCGTGTCTTGTAATCCCCAATGATAAGTATCATGTTCAGTGATTGTCCGTTTGTTATATAGCAAAGAGTTTATAGACTTCCATAAACGTCATAATAAGTAGAAAGTTTGATGTCTTAGAGTTGTATCTAGATTACCATCATTAGACAACTTAAATAGCCAACGGAATTTATCCTCCACCAATGTATTTGGATTAAAAAGAATATCCATTGAAATTCCAAGAATACGCCACAAAGCCATTGCATATGGGCATGAAAAGAAGGTGTGATCGGTTATTTCAAAGTGAGCACAACAACATACACAAGTAGATGTAGTAGTAATGTTACATACTTGAGATTTTCTGCCACACCTATCGCGTGAGAGAGTATTCGCCACACAAAATGTCGTATTTTTGGTGCTACATTAAGTCGCCAGATATTTGTAGCGAGATCAGGATGTAAAGCTAGTTGGACCTGATATTATGTTGTCGTATTAGTAGATCAATTGCTAGATGATAACCAGATTTAACAGTGTATATACCATCATCTCTATAATTCCATATGAACACATCTTTCCTTGGTTGTGGAGGTAAGTATATTTTGAGTATAGCTCGGTGATCTGTATGATGTATCAGGTCATTCAATTTGATTTGGCTTTATTGACCCGTTAATGGATCTATTAGATCACATATACATAGAGACGGGTTCACCGGAGGTAACAAAAGCGCATGTCAAGACGGAGTTGATGGTATTTATGGGTCAATCCCAATTTGTGTATTAGCGCCATCACCAATTCTCATATGAGTCTTTTTTTTAGTAGTTCTGATCCATGTAGTAATGAGCGTCATCCATAAGAAATGTTTGTCGTCCGAGTTGGGTGTAGAAGAATCCCTTTGGGGAAGTATCTTGCTTGTAACACATGATATAATAGGCTTGTAAGGCGTTGAAGTTGAGCATCCGTCGACAAAAGGATCACCCTAGATGATCATCTCATGGCTATTGTGAACAAATCAAATCAGATTTTCAACACATGATTTGCCAGCAAAGCTTGGTTAAATTTTTGGAGGCGCCGAAATCCAGCTCATAACGTAATGTAGACTCACATGTCTAAACAGTTTTATATTTAAATTCATTAAACATGATTTAAATTCAACCACTTTTTTTTAGAAAAACACTAAAGTAACTAACATATGAACATTGGATGGAGAACTAGGGTTTTACCCTCATGTGTCTCATCTCTTAGGTTTGTTCATGAGCCTTGTTTGTGGGCTTCAAATGAGTTAAAGTATTTATTATATATATCTCTCTAATTTTTCATTCTAAATAGGGAAAATTGTCAAAACATATACGAACTTTCGTAAATTTGCCAAATTAAATATGAATTTTCATGTATACCAAATTAAATACAAACTTTTGTTGACTTTGCCAATTTTAAACCCATTTTAGTCAACTTTAACTTCTATTTAATAACAACTAAAGAACGTTAACACCGTTTAAAGACCCCCAATTTAAAAACAAATCCCTAATTTTTCTTTCTCCTTCATTGATATACAAATTGCATCGACACAGATTCATGGAAGCCCATCACTGATCCATCGTCTTATCGTCCAATTTGTACATCATTCCTTCAATTGTTGAGCTTTATTTGATGATAAAAACAGGTTACAATACAAAACATAATATGTAGAAGAAACAATTTGTTTATCATTCCTTCTCAGTTTTTTTTCTTGCCCTAATAGCTATGAAAGAACAATAGTCGATCAAAACAGGCTACAATAAAGGAAAAATTTTATGAAATAACAATAGAACAATAATCGTTGTTCAATTTTTGAGCTACGAAAGAACAATGGGAGCACATTAGTCAAACAGTAATCTTTGGTCAATCTATGAGCCTTGATGATCAACAATTTATAATACAAAATATAATATGTTGAAAAAAACTAAACCAACATCAATGTGACTAATTTATTATTATTCTTTCAGTTTTTTTCTCATCTCAGGTATTGCAAGAAAATCAATAATCATGGCTGTCGGTTTCGACTTCTTCACCAAGAGATAAACATCAATAGTCGGGGCTGTCGTCTTCGTCTTCCTCTTCTTCTTCTTGTCATGTATTTCACCAAAGAAGTAATCGATGAGAAGAGAAGAATCCCAAATAAAAAAATTATGGACTTCGAATAAGTGAAAACTCTAAACGGAAGTTCTAACATATATAATAAACGGTGTTAAGTAGAAATAAACAGTGTTTAACATTACTTAAGAGTTGACTAATTTAGGTTTTAAATTGACAAAGTCAACAAAAGTTTGTATTTAATTTTGCAAACATGAGAGTTTGTAATTATTTTGGCAAATTTGCAAAAGTTCGTATTTTATTTGACCATTTTCTCATTCTAAATAGGTCTTTGAGGACTTGGCCTTTTTATTGGAATTTAGTGAGACTATAAATTAGCCTTATATGATTTTTAGATCAACTTTTAGGACTTTGATTGATTTAGAATGTTTAATTATCTTCTTTTTTATGCTCTACTTAATATGGGCTTTTGAGGACATGTATATATTAACGAATCTTAGGAGTAAGTCTCTAAGATATTCATGAATTAGAAGATAAGATATCGATATTTCTCATGGAATTTAGTCATTCTCAACTCTTTCTTTATGAAGAGAACCCCGTTACAACATCTTCACGTGGTGAGGATGTTCTTGTCAAAGCTCAATACTAATGGTTTAAAGAGCTCATGTGCGTGTTTTTCCGTGGCAATAGAACAAGGAGTACTTTCAAGATTGTGTAGTCTTGGAACTGCATCTTCACTATCTATTCAATATTTCCATTGTGTTAGAGTTTATCTCCACTTGGATGATTTTATCTTTGTATATTTTTCAATTGGGTGTAAATCTCTTAT
>WJSH01000801.1:5895-25218 GCA_009757365.2 Lepidium campestre | reverse complement strand
CAATGGGTCTAACCCGCCTCGCTTGAGGCATCTGGCAGTGCGGACCTTGGCCGTTATTCGGACGTCCCTGAACATTTGGTGGTTCAGCCATGTTGTCTAGATCCGGTTGATCACTATCCCGGTGCGCTCGCAAGTCCATTGGAAGTTTATTGATGTTGTCGATATAGCGTATTAGATTTTGGTTTCCTTTGGATCGTGTCTGCATAAAACCAAAAACCAAGCCCAGAAGAGTAGACTCGAACTGGGCAGATCGAGACTACTGGTCGAGCACAATTGTCTCGGGTGAAGCTGGTCGAGCGTTGTGGTCAAGCACCTGAGACAGAGCACAGAAACACAGAAACAAGAAGTGAGAAACCAAGAATTATCAAAAAGTAACACGAATTTGATCCCAGGAGATCTAAAATTCTAAATGTAGCAAACAAATCAACCAAATGGCAATGGCGCCAAATTGATAGTAGGCTTTTTCTACTTAGCAATTCCTATTATATTATCATATCATTGCAGTATAATAGATATCAATCCAATCGGGTGAAGATGCTAGCACTTAGAACATATTAGATCAACCTAATTCAAGCCAATCAAAGTTTACGATTTCTATCAACCTAAGTGAAACAAAACTAAATAAACGAACTAAAGCAATAAAACAGAACACAAAGATGAACAATAGCAATATGATAACGAGCAAGGCAATTTAAAATGAAGGTAAGCAATAAGGAAAGCTAGGGCTATTGAGGAATGAGGTTATCGATCTTGGCTTAGCTAGGACTCTCTTGATTACTTAACAAACCATTCAGGAATCATCTCCAGACAATAGATTTAAAGCAATCAAATTCATTCTCATGACAAATGATCTCAATCAAGCATACAACCTAACCCTATCATCATAGGTGATTAATAAGCATGAAGGCATGAAGAGACAACCTATTCGAGTCAATATTCAACCTAAACAATCAATCCCTTGAGTTAGGTACGAATATCTCAAGTTTTAGACTAAGTCAAGAATTTCATCAAACACTTGATAGGTGGAGAAACACCTCTAATCAAATCTCTAGTGATAAGGTAGAAATAGGCATTAAGACTATCTAAACTGAAGAGATCAAACATATTTAAGCTTAAGCAAACAATAAAACCCTAGATCTACCAAAATCTACCACATGTCCTCAAAAACCCTAATTGTCTACTCAAAACTCATCAAAAAACGTAAAAATCCAGAATTGTAAATAGATAGCATGATTAGAAAGATTATATTGCGATTAAGAAGATTGATGAAGGACGAAATTGCATTAAACTGAGGGAAATACTTCAAAAGATAGCATGAAATTACAAAGCAAAGAGAGAGTTCTTGAGAGATTCTAAAAAAGCTAAAAAATGACTTGTGGTTTATTAATGGGTTAAGGAGGGTATTTATATCTCCTTCCCAAAAAAACCTAATCCCAAAATAAATAGGAATAGAAAAGTCAACGAAAATAGAAAAGTCAACATTCAGGTAAGTCCACTCGGCCAGGTGTGGTCGAGTGGCTGGCTCAAGTCAAATCCTTCTCTCCATATTTCTCTGGCTCGACCTCAATCACTCGAGCATGATGTCCAAATCCACATGCATGGCCATATCCACTCGAGTCTTCCACTCGAGCATGCCCATAATCATTCATCCTTTCTCCAAAGCTATCTCCAGCACTCAGCTCCCATATCACGATCTCCTTTATGTCCAGATTGCTCCCAATTCATCCGCTAAGTACCTAAAATCACATGTATGCAATGCAAATGCAAGATATGCTAGATAAAGCTAAAAACATCCTAAAATGAAGCAAAACAGAATGAGAAATCGTGTAAAAAGGATTGTAAAAGAGTCTTAAAACTAGTTAAAATACACATATATCACTCCTCGTGTTCAATTGTTCAAATAAAGTAGGTTGGATCAATTTATAATATGTGTGTGAATTTGAGTCTTTTTCCTCGCAATTACAAGATTTATCGATTAGAGTTTGGAAACTATATTCAAGAAAAGGTTATAGCCAGAGTTGGAAGCATAGCTTAAGCTATGAAAGCCTCGAGGGTTATCGTGAGTGATAACGACAACTTCAGAGTTGGAGCCAAATATGATTTCAGAGATGATTGAAGAAGCCTTATATAGCGATAATAATTCAGATTCGGGGTTTGGAAACTACACTTTCAAACCAAGAATGTGTTTTCAGTAACTGGGTGTGGAAGAAGAAATCGATTTTGAGTGTTATGGTTACTCCAGCTGAGTCCTTTGCATATGTAGTTGTTCCATGTCATGGTTCGTCTTCTAATAAGGGCTGACAGAATTTGTCTCATGCAAAATAAGATAATAGGAAGAGGTGAGATTGTATTTTAAGTGCAATGAACACTTTATTCTAAGTCACAAATTTAAGAATAAGAAGTTACAGTTGATATTTAATGTGAATATATCTCAATTTGAGATTTTTAATCGACAGAAGGAATCCAAGTCTGAGGAAGTGACTATCATATAAGTTATACATTAAGTCAAGTAGTAGATGTTCCAAGAAAAGTGTAGTTGGTGTTATCTCAGTTTGCTCGGGTGTTTGTATAACCACATCTTTACATTCTATGTGTGGTCATGAGCATGCTATCATATTACTACCTTACTCTAATCCGGTTAGCGTTAGACAAGTTATCCACATGGAAAAAAAGAAGTGATTGAGTCTTTGGTTATTCAAATGTTGAAATCAAAAATTATTCATGCTAACCACAGACCGTTCTCTAGCCCCGTTTTCTTGGTGACAAAGAATGACTCTAATTGGCAAAACGACTGTTTTCAAACCGAACTTTTACCGTCATGCCAATTCCTATGAAATGTAGTGGTGTGCATAATCCTAATTTAGATGCCCAAAAAATTCAAATAAATAACATGAACTTTAAAATGTTTGCTAAAATCTTAATTGATTGTTAATATTGTTAGTCAACTGTTGTTAAATGTATATTTTTAGACCGTTTAATCGACACGTGTGCAGTAATGTGTCCTAATTGAAGCTTTGTTGACATAATTATCTAAAATACACTGTTTTGATAGTTGGAGAGAAAAAAAAAATTGCACGACATTGTTTAGCTTCAAATCCCTAAATTAGCTATTACCCCCTTCCTTCTAAAATCGTTATTGCGAGACATATGCACGACATTGTCCATTGCTTTTGTCACTGCCTTCAGGTTAGCTTGAAATCAACATTCTTTCGGTTGTATAGATTTTGTTTTGGGTAAAGGGGTTAGCTGTGAAGACAATTTCTTTATAGGCTTTTTAGGGTGAAATGGGTGTGCGAGTGAGAAACATACCAAGTACGTGTAGGTGTGGAGAATCAATTATCTTTATGACATCTGCAACCCCTAAAACCCCAAGAAGATTGTTTTCCACTTTCTCTTATGGATCAGGAGTCAGCTTTTCCTTCTTTCTATCAAAAATTTAGTTTATAATTTTGTACGGAGTCTGTTTTGTGTTTATGAAAATGTGAAGTCCAAAATGTGATAGGAAAAATGGAGCCATGATTTTAAATTGACGAATATATCAATGGTTGAGGAGATCGAGGATATGCTTGAAAAGTGGAGAATATTAAAGTTGATGCAATGTCTATGCAAAAGAGGTTGAATAGTTGTTTGGATGAGATTGAGAGTTTATCAAAAGAAAGTTTGGGTATTTGAGGCTATTAGAAAGAACATTGCACATTGCAATATGAAGATAAGGAGTTTGAAGAACATTTTAGCAGCTGCTTGTGTGATGGTTGTCCTCTATATGTTTTGTTTAAGTGTCATGGTAGTGTCAAGGATCATTTGTGTGGCAGCTATTTGTGTTGTATAATTATGTAGTTTGTGTGGAATAATTGTGTAGTTTGTGTGGTCTAATTATGTTTAGGGTCAACGGTTTATTTCCACCTCAAACTATCGATATAACCATAGATGCACCTAAACTTACGACCTCAATTTAATTGCACACAAATTTGAACGATGAGGTCTAATTTCGCACAAACTAATATTGTTCTTTGAAATATTATTGGTAATATCTATACCAAATGATTGGACAAACTCAATAAAATTTCTAGAGCCGCATACAACAAATTCATAGCTTTTAGGTTTTCTCAACCTCTTTTAACTTGAACCTCTCATCTTTTCATTGTTATTCTCTATTTTAAGTTAAGTCTATCATGTTGAACCAAACCCAAAAAAATATAAGAACTTTATGTAACCATCTACAAAACACGTACACCTAGAAATATCCCTTTAGGCTTTTGTATAACTTGCATCTACAATTCACCGACTTTATCTAATTGTGATAATCTATGTTGTTTATTATCTTCTAAGTTGAAGATATCATCAAAGATTGAGTCTTCTAAATTCTCTACATAATTCTTCTCTATCAATTAAGATACATTGATTATATTTATCTTTAGTTACCAAAAAGCAAATGCAACTTCTTATCGCAAGCTACTGTCTTTCTCTTATTCTTCTTCTTCTTGTTGGAAAGATTGTTGCTCATTTTCTCCCAAATATAGTTTACTATAGTTGTTGTAACATTGTTCTTTGTGATATCTATACGAATTGATTAGAGAAACTCAATAAGATTTATAGGACCGCGTAAAACAAATTCAAAACTTTTAGATTTTATCAACCTCTTTTAACTCAAACCTTTCATATTTTCATTGTTATCCTCTATTTTAAATTAAACCTATCAAGTTGAACCAATCCCAAGAAAAAGGTGAGTACATTATGTGATCATCTACAAAAAAACATGATAATAGGTTTTTTCCACTTAACAATTCCTATGTACAATCATATCATTGCAGTACTTAAGGTATCAATCCAATCAGGTGATGATGTTAACACTTAGAATACAATAAATTAACCTAATTCAAGCCAATTAAAGTTTATGATTTCTGACAACTTAGGTGAAACAAAACTAAGTAATTAACTAAAGCAATTTAAACGAAACAACAAGATGAATAAAGGCAATGTTATAACAAGCAAAGTGAATTAAAACAAAGATTAACAATTAAAGAAGGCTAGGGCTATTGAGGAGAGTGTGGTTATCGATCTTTGGCTTAGCTAGGGCTCCCTCGATTACTTAACAAACCATTCAGGAATTATCTCTAGACAATAGATTTAAAGCAATCAAATTCACTTTCATGACAGATGATATCAATCAAGCATACAACCTAACCCTATCATCATAGGTGATTAATAAGCATGAAGGCATGAAGAAACAACCTATTCGAGTCAATATTCACCCTAAACAATCAATCCCTTGAGTTAGGTATGAATATCTCAAGTTTTAGACTAAGTCAGGAATTTCATCAAACACTTGATAGGTGGAGAAACGCCTCTAATTAAATCTCTAGTGATCAGGTAGAAATAGGCATTAAGATTATCTAAACTGAAGAGATCTAACACGTTTTAAACTTAAGCAAACAAGAAAACCCTAGATCTACCAAGATCTACCACATCTCCTCAAAACCCCTAATGAATCTACTCAGAACTCATGACAAAATGTAAAAACTCAAAATATTAAACAGATAGCATAATCAGAAAGATTAGATTGCGATTAAGAAGATTCAAGAAGGACGAAATTGCATTAAACTAAGGGAAATACTCCAAAAGATAGCATGAAATTACAAAGCAAAGAGAGAGTTCTTAAGAGATTCTCAAAGAAACAAATAAAAACGACTTATTGTTTATTAATGGGTTAAGGAGGGTATTTATACCCTCTTCCCAAAGAAAAACTTAATCCCAAAATAAATAGAAATCCTAAAGTCAACGGGAAATAGAAAAGTCAATGTTCAGGAAAGTCCACTCGACCTAGTGCAGATCGAGTGGGGTGGTCGAGTGCGAGCTTCTGGTCTTCAAGTAGCATGATCGACCTCTGGTGATTGAGTGATGCACTCGAGTAAGGTGTGCTCGTCCCCTTCAGGTCGAGGGGGCGGTCGAGCATGCTTTAACCTATGCAGAATTGGATGAAACTTGACCAGCAAAAAGTTGAGAAGCTGAATCGACCAGTGACCAAATATGAGTTCGATCCGACACTCGAGTGAAACTAGACGAGTGTAAACATAAATGTGATCTGATGCACCACCCAGCTGTTTTCGTAGAGTCTTTGACCTCCAGTCAGCTACAAGCCCTTCAAATGCTCATTTAGTACCTAATAACACTCTAAATGCAAGATGTATGCAATGCAAATGTAAAGTATGCAAATGAAGCTAAAATAACTCTAAAATGATGCAAACACTATGAGAACATATGCAAAATGGTAGAATACGACTCCTGAGACTAGCTAAAATACACATATATCAAAACACCTAGGAACATCCCTTTACGCTTTTGTATAATTTGCGTCTTTGGTTCACTGACTTTATCTGATTGTTATAGTATATGTTGTACATTATCTTCAATGCTAAATATATTTTTAAGGAATGAGTCTTCTTAATTCTATACATTATGCTTCTCCACCTAATCAGAGACTTTGATTATATTTATTTTCTAATTACCAAAAAGCAAAAGCAACTTCTTATCGCAAGCAACTATCTTTCTCTTCTTCTTTTTCTTCTTCTTGGAAAGATTGTTACATAGTTTATCAAGAATATAGTTTATAACATTTGTTGTAATATTGTTCTTTGAAATATTATTGGTGATATCTATACCAAATTATTGGAGAAACTCAATAAGATTTCTAGAGCCACATACAACAAATTCAAAACTTTTAGGTCTTCTCAACCTCCTTTAACTCAAATCTTTCATCTTTTCATAGTTATCCTTTATTTTAAATTCAACCTATCAAGGTGAACCAAACCCAAAAAAATGTGAGAACATTATATCATCATCTACAAAACACACATAGGTTTCTTTAGGCTTTTGTGTAACTTGCGCGTTCAGTTCACCGACTTTATCTGATTATAACAATCTATGTTGTTTATTAGCCTATATGCTGAAAATATCATCAAAGAATGAGTCTTCTTTATTCTCTAAATAATGATTCTCTACCAAATCAGAGACTTTGATAATATTTATCTTCTAGTTACCAAAAAGTAAATGCACATTCTTATCAAAAGTGACTGTCTGTCTCTCCTTCTTCTTCTTCTTCTTGGAAAGATTGTTACGTATTTTCTCCCGAATATAGTTTATTATAATTGTTGTAACATTATTCTTTGAAAAATTATTGGTGATATCTATACCAAATGATTAGAGAAGATCAATAAGAAATCTAGAGCTGCATACAACAAATTCAAACCTTTTAGGTTTTCTCAACCTCTTTTAACTCGAACTTTTCATCTTTTCATTGTTATCTTCAATTTTAAGTTAAACCTATCAAGTTGAACCAAACAAAAAAAAGAAGCGAGAACATTATGTAATCATCAACAAAACAAACCTAGAAAAATTCCTTTAGGCTTGTGTAACTCAATACTAACTAACAAAACTCAGATGCGTTAAAGAAATGGTTGGTCGTTGTGTTGCAGAAACTGAGGGGTACTCACGCCAATATCTTAAAAAATGCTGATGAAATCAAGGTATGTTTTAAAATAGAAATTAAATAACCAATTTTGGTATGTGACATGACATTTACTGGTTTTTTTGGATTTTAGTTTACATAAATAGTCTTTGTGCAATCAGCTCTAATTGCTGAAAGCCTCGCCATGAGAGAAGGATTTCGTAGCAGTCTGAATCATGGATGGAGGAGAATTACTGTCTCTTGGGATTCCCTAACTCTCATCAAGATACTCGAAGGTCAAGAAGCTTCAAAAGAGATCCAAAGCATTATCTTTGATGTCTTATCTCTATCTTCTGCGTTTGAGGACACTAAGTTCATGTTTGTTAATCGAGAGTGTAATAGTGAGGCTGACAGCTTAGCAAAAGCAGCCTTCATTGAATTTTTACCTACTGCTTAATTAATGAAATCATTGGTTACCAAAAAAAAAAATTTACATGAATAGTTATTGAATCTTGCTCACTCCCAAAAACCACACTATGAGATTGTATTGGTCAAAAATATCACGTATGGAGGTCCATGGTAAAGTAACCAAAAAGATTGATTTCAAAATCAGACCATATGTGAGTTTTTTTTTTGGTCGACGAGAAGGAGGAAGAGGCCTCCCTAACCTTTATTATAAATAAAAGAAATAACTACTAATATAAGGCATGAAATATTACTAATTATTAATATAGTGCATATGATGTTTGAAAATTTTAAGGGTGGGAGAAATGTTTTAAATAATTTAGGGTTTTCATTATATTACAACTTTGCCATTGAAAAAAACCAATTAAAATAAAAAAAAATATATTCTTCTCTCTCTCGACCAAGGTACCAAAGTTTACCAAACTAAAATGACAAAGTCTACCAAGATAGGCTGACATTTACATTGTACCACAATAACTCAAAACTCTACTAAGGAAGCTTGTACATCTACCATGAAGAACATCAAAGCCTACCATACATCAATCATTATATGTATAATTCACATTCTTAAGTCTACTACAATGACTTGTTAACTTTACCTAAATCTACCACACGTGAGCCTATAGTCTACCAAGGTAGAGTGTCAAGTCTACCAAAATCTACCATGAAGGACTTTAAAGTCTACCACACTTCAAGCGAAAGTCTACCAAACTACAAATTTCGTCCTCAAATCATAATATTAAAGTCTACCACAGTGACTTGTTAACTTTATGGCGCAGCATATCAACGGTAACTCAGCTCAATCTAGGGATTTAAGATAAATCTCTAGAGACATGACTTCTTGAGTTGATAAATTTAATCAAAATCAACACAATGCTCTTGAATTGATGACAAAATCAAATCAACACAAGGCTTTAGAGAAAACACTAGGTTTATTAACTTTCAAAAACTGAATATTAAAACTCACGTATAACACATTATATAGGATTCAGAGATGGGTTAACATTAACCTAACTCCTTAAAAATAGGAAATCTAATAAAAAGGAAATCACAAAAGAAAAAGGAAATCTAACTAAAACCAAAAAATAAGAAAAGTAGTTTCTTGGTGGGGAAGGTATCACGATGCTGCATCAGGTCCCTCGGGGCGAGAAGGATTCGACCTGGAATCATGAGCTGGGTCAGGTGGAACATATCGCGAGAGGTAGCGAACGTTGAAGACATCGGATGTGGTGATGTTGGCGGGAAGCTGCAGGCGATAAGCATTATCATTTATACGCTCCAAGACTTGAAGAGGACCTATCTTCTTAGCTTTAAGATTGTTGTAGGCATCAGCAGGCATTCGATCTTTGGTAAGAAAAGCCCAAACGTGATCACCAACTTCAAAAACAACACGACGACGGCGAGAGTCAGAAGCAGTCTTATACTTCGATGATGATATCTCGAGATTAGTGACAACCTGGGAGTGAATCCGCTGAATGTTGTCAACAAAATCATCAGCGACGCCATGAAGACGAGTACGATCTGGTAAGGTGGTCAGAGCCAAAGGACCTGAAAGGGACTGAAACCCGAGCTCCGGTTGAGGGAGTGATTATAAGCAAATTCTGCTTGAGGTAGTTTATAGTCCCAAGTTTTAACAGACTCGCCAACCAGACAGCGAAGTAAGTTGCCCAGTGATCTATTAGTGACTTAGGTTTGACCGTCCGTTTGAGGATGATAAGCGGAACTCATATCAAGACTATTACCCAACAACTTCCAAAGAGAGCGCCAAAAGTGACCCAAGAAACGAGAATCACGATCGGAGACAATAGATGTTGGCAAACCATGTAACCTGTAGATTTTGCGGAAAAAAAGCATAGCAACCTGGACCGCATCCGTAGTTCGTTTACAGGGAATGAAATGCACCATCTTGGAGAATCGATCTACAATGACGAAAATTGATTCAAAACCCTTTTGTGTGCAAGGAATACCCATTACGAAATTCATATTAATGTCAGACCAAGGTTGTGTGGGTATAGGTAGAGGAAGGTAGAGACCGGCGTTAGTAGCATGACCCTTGGACGTTTGACAAGTCGTGCATCGTTCAACAAAACGCTCCACATCACGTCTGATGGTCGGCCAAAAGTAAGACTGAGTGAGTAAATGTAACGTCCTGTCACGACCAATATGTCCTTCATTATGTGTTTCGGCAATAAGTTGAAGACGAAGACTACAATCAGGAATGCAGAGATGGTCACCATGAAAAAGAAATCCCTCATGAAGTGTAAAATCGCGTGATTGAGCAACCTGAATATCAAGAAGAATCCGACCAAAATATTCATCTGACTCATACATATCAGTGAAAGCCGCAAAGCCTGGGACTGAAACGTGAAGAACAACTAATAACGAATGTCGACGGCTCAGCGCATCTGCCACTCGATTAGAAAGTCCCGAAGTATGCTTGATGACAAACGTGAATTGTTGTAAGTACGAGACCCACGTTGCATGACGAACCGACACTTTGTCTTGACTACTTAAGTGTTTCAGGGCATCATGATCAGTAAAGAGAACAAATTCTTTATGGAAAAGATAATGTCGCCAATGCTTGATTGCTTGAACTACTGCGTAAAACTCGACATCGTAAGTACTGTAACGCTGACGAGCGCCAGATAACTTTTCACTAAAGTAGGCGATTGGCCGGTTGCGCTGAGTTAGGACCGCACCAATTCCTATTTTGGAAGCATCACAATGAAGCTCAAACACCTGAGTAAAGTCGAGTAGTGCCAAGATAGGAGCAGTGATTAACTTGGTTTTAATGATCTCAAACGCTGTCGATGCTTCAGGTGTCCATATAAAAGGACCATCGCGACGAATGCAATCAGTGAGAGGTGCCATTAAGCTGCTGAACTGCGGTACAAAGCGCCTATAAAATGAGGCAAGGCCATGAAAACTGCATGTGGCCGAGAGTGAAGTTGGAGTTGGCCAAGATTTGATCACCTCGACTTTACCGGGATCGACGGCGAGTCCATTTGCTGAGACGATGTAGCCGAGGAAGTGGACCTGAGGAGAACCAAATTCACACTTTTTTAACGTGGCGAAGAGCCGATCTCGACAGAGAACAAAGAGTACTTCCTTCAAGTGTGCGAGATGCTCCGTTAGGGACATACTGAAAATCAGAATATCATCAAAATAAACCACCACAAATTTGCCTATAAAGGGTCAAAGGGATTGATTCATAACGAGCATGAATGTGCTTGGTGCATTGGACAAACCAAAAGGCATTACAAGCCATTCAAAAAGACCTTCGCGCGTTTTAAATGCGGTCTTCCATTCATCACCTGGGCGAATGCGTATCTGATGGTATCCACTTCGAAGATCGAACTTAGAGAAAATTGTTGCAGCCCCGATTTGATCCAATAGATCATCAAGACGAGGTATGGGAAATCTATAGCGCACTGTAATTTTGTTTATAGCGCGACTATCGACACACATCCTCCAAGATCCGTCTTACTTCGGTATAAGTAAAGCCGGGACTGCACACGGGCTCAGACTTTCGCGTAAGTAGCCTTTGGTAACAAGTTCCTCTACTTGTCGGTGGAGTTCTTCATGCTCACTTGGGCTCATGCGGTAATGAGCTCTATTAGGAAGAATAGCTTCGGGAACTAGGTCAATGCGGTGTTGGATATCTCGGAGCAGAGGAAGTCCGGTCAGCAACTCATTAGGGAAGACGTAGTAAAATGTATCCAATAGCTCTTTAAAGCTATCCGGAATTAAGGCTGAAGAGGAGGCTGGTGACAAACTGATTAAGATCAGAACTTTTCCCTCTTTACAAAATTCGAGCTCGAATGATTGCCGTTGTAGTAGGAGAACTGGTGCGGTAGGTGGACTGTGTTTGTCGAGTAATGACGGTTGTAATGTAAAATTACGATCCTGGTAACACAAGGTGTAGGTATTGCGATACCCATCGTGTTGAACACGATGATCAAATAGCCAAGGACGACCCAAGAGAAGGTGGCAAACGTCCATCGGTGCTACATCACAGTGGACTTGGTCTTTGAATTTGCCACCAATTGAAAAAGAGATTAGAGTACAGCGAGTGATGGTTAATTCGGTTTTTTGATCCAACCAAGCAAGTTTGTATGGACTGGGGTGAAGTTCGGTTGGTAGTTGGAGTTTGTTGATAACATCTTCAGCAACCACGTTTTCACTACTACCCGAATCAATGATAAACTTACAAACTTTGCCATCAATGGTGCATTTAGAGTGAAACAGGTTATGTCGTTGCGGGTCTACGTCAAGGCGACGTGAAGCAAGACAAACATGACGAATCATAAGACATGGGTACCAGATGCGTCGAGTAAAAGACCACTCCGATTACAAGTTGGGCAGTTTGATTGATGATGACCGATTTCACCACATGAAAAGCAACGAAGAGAGCTTGGTCGAGAAGTGGTTTTGTCTGTGAACGGGACAATGGTGGTGTCACTCGTGCGAGCGGTAGAGACATTGGTGGACGTGGTTTGTATCGGATGGCGGGGAGGGCGAGTTGTGGACCAAGAAAATGGATTCTTGTTTTGAGATTCAATGGTGAGTGCTTGTTGATGAGCTTCTGAGAGGGTGGAAGGATTGAAAAAAATTGATCGTATGCTGGATTTGTTGACGAAGGCCTGCCGTAAATCGAGCAACAAGTTGTCGCTCAAACTCTTGAATATCAACCCGAGTAAGGAGTAGGAAAAATTCTGTCGAATAGTACGCGACAGAATGAGGGCCTTGACGGATAGTATGTAGGCGCTGGAACATATGCTGATCATAGTTATATGGCAAGAATGTCTTTTTGAGCTTCGATTTAAGTTTGGCCCATGACGTGATTTTGGGTTTACCGAGGTGAGCTCGCGTAGATTTGAGCTGCGTCCACCATGCCGCGGCTCTATTGCGAAAGCGCATGGTAAGAACAGGAACGCAATGCTCCATTGGTGCTTGTTTAAATTCAAGAATTTCTTCAGCGGTGACAATCCAATCGAGAAGTTCTTCGGCGGAGGAGTTACCATGGAACTCCGGAATCTCTGTTTTGAACCATGCTTCCCATTGAAAACCCGCATTGTTTCTGTGGTCAACAACACATTGATTATTGAATTGGGCAAAAGGATTATTTGCGACAAAAAGATTCTCGTTTTCATTAGCTTCTTCTTCGTGTTCATCGTCTCGAGGCGGTGGAGGTGTGTTGCGTTGAACGATGAGGTTCTGGAGGGCAGTGGTGAGAGTCTGCATCTGAACTCGAAGCTCAGCGATAGCATCACGGGTGATCTCTGCTTTGGTTCGGACTGGTTCTCGACGAGGCCTTGCCATGAGAAAAAAAATTTGAGGAGCGTAGCAAAGCTCTGATACCAACCTGGCGCAGCGTATCAACGGTAACTCAGCTCAATCTAGGGATTTAAGATAAATCTCTAGAGACCTGACTTCTTGAGTTGATGAATTTAATCAAAATCAACACAAGGCTCTTGAATTGGTGACAGGATCGAATCAACACAAGGCTTTAGAGAAAACTCTAGGTTTATTAACTTTCAAAAACTGAATATTAAAACTCACGTATAACACATTATGTAGGTTTCAGAGATGGGTTAACATTAACCTAACTCCTTAAAAATAGGAAATCTAATAAAAAGGAAATGACAAAAGAAAAAGGAAATCTAACTAAAACCAAAAAATAAGAAAAGTAGTTTCTTGGTGGGGAAGGTATCACGATGCTGCATCACTTTACCCAAGTCTACCACACGTGAGCCTATAGTCTACCAAGGGAGAGTGTCAAGTATACCAAAATCTACCATGAAGGACTTTAAAGTTTACCACACTTAAACCGAAAGCCTACCAAACTACGAATTTCGTCCTCAAATCATAACGCTAAAGTCTACCACAATGACTTGTTAACTTTACCTAAGTCTACCATGAAGGTCATCAAAGTCTACCACACGTGAACCTATAGTCTACCAAAAAAGAAATTTCGAGCTTGAAATGGACTACATGAAACTCTACCAAGGTAGAGTGTCAAGTATACCAAAATCTACCATGAGAGACTTTAAAGTCTACCACACTTCAACATAAAGCCTACCAAACTACGAACTTCGTCCTCAAATCATAACACTAAAGTCTACCACAGTGTCTTGTTAACTTTACCTAAGTCTACTATGCAAGACTTTAAAGTCTACCACACGTGAACCTATAGTCTACTAAACCAGACATTTCGAGCTTGAAATAAACTACACGAAACTCTACTAAGGTAGAGTGTCAAGTCTACCAAAGTCTACCATGAAGGACTTTAAAGTCTACCACACTTCAATCAAAAGTCTACCAAACTACGAATTTCGTCCTAAAATCATAACACTAAGGTCTCCCATAGTGACTTGTTAACTTTACCTAAGTCTACCATGAAGGTCATCAAAGTCTACCAAACCAGACATTTCGAGCTTGAAAGGGACTACACGAAACTCTACCAAGGTAGAGTGTCAAATCTACCAAAGTCTACTATGAAGGACTTTAAAGTCTACCACACTTCAACTGAAAGTCTACTAAACTAGGAATTTCGTCCTTAAATCATAACACTAAAGTTTACCACATGACTTGTTAACTTTAACTAAGTCTACCATGAAAGACTTTAAAGTCTACCGCACGTGAACCTGTAATCTACCAAACTAGACATTTCGAGCTTGAAATGGACTACACAAAACTCTACCAAGGTAGAGTATCAAGTCTACCATGAAGGATTTTAAAGTGTACAACACTTTAACCGACAGTTTACCAAACTAGGAATTTCGTCCTAAAATCATAACACTAAAGTCTACTATAGTGACTTGTTAACTTTACCTAAGGCTACCATGAAAGACTTTAAAGTCTACCACACATGAACCTGTAGTTTACCAAACCAGACATTTCGAGCTTTAAATGGACTACACGAAACTATACCAAGGTAGAGTATCAAGTCTACCAAAGTCTAACATGAAGGACTTTTAAGTCTACCACACTTCAACCGAAAGTCTACCAAACTAGGAATTTCGTCCTCAAATCATAACAATAAAGTCTACCACATTAACTTGTTAACTTTACCTTAGTCTACCATGAAGGACTTTAAAGTCTACCACACGTGAATATATAGTCTACCAAACTAAGAATTTCTTCCTCAAATCATAACACTAAAGTCTACTACAATGACTTGTTAACTCTACCTAAGTCTACCATGAAGGTCATCAAAGTCTACCACACGTGAACCTATATAGTCTACCAAACCAGATATTTCGAGCCTTAAATGGACTACACAAAACTCTACCAAGATAGAGTGTCAAGTCTACCAAAGTCTACCATGAATGACTTTAAAGTCTACCACACATCATTGTTATGTATGCAAAGGTAGCTATTTCAACATGAAATCTATACTCTATAGTCTACCAAAGTGTCTTGTAAAGTTTACCACTCATAAGGTAAAGTCTACCGTATCATTTATAGTCTTCCACGCTTCAGCTCTTTTAGTTTGGTAGACTTTGTACTGAGGATTATACTAATGTGGCAGTTTTTATTAATGGTATTTTCGTAAGTACATTTTTTTCAAAGGAAAAAAGGGTAAATCTGTATTTTAAATTTTTTGAAGATTATTTGAGTAATTATGAAATAACATGCATTATATAAGTAATTAACTATATTTCATGAACTATATTAGTAAATCACCTTAAATAAAATAACTAAGAGTTTTGTTTTGATAAATTGTAAATATTTCATTAAATGAAAATTGAAAGGAACTACACAGTGGTTCTTCCTACATATTGGTCCCATGCCAAAAAAAGCTTAAAAATATGGAAGCAAAAATCATTCAGTCCATCAAAACTGCAATACAAGATTGATGAAGTGATAAACCACACTTGGAGAATGCTAAGCGTTAATACGTCTTATAGGGAAGTTAAAGGCAGACGGCAATCATTGGAACAAAGGGAGCATGCAATAAGAAGCATTTCAATGGAAGTCCAAAACTGAGCCGTCAACGAAATATAACTAAAGCTCTTCGACAC
Organism: Lepidium campestre; assembly: GCA_009757365.2. Taxonomy (NCBI): domain Eukaryota; kingdom Viridiplantae; phylum Streptophyta; class Magnoliopsida; order Brassicales; family Brassicaceae; genus Lepidium; species Lepidium campestre. The sequence goes on along the minus strand of WJSH01000801.1, from coordinate 9,282 downwards.
TGACTCCATTCACGACAGCGAGAGAAACTCCAGGAACTACCCATGAGTTTTCCCAGAGTGAAACCATACCAGCCAAAACCAAGAAACATCGCATGATCTTGAAAACTAGCACTGAGGTAAGCACCCAACAACAAAGCCCAAACAAAGAATTCACAAACCAAAACCAAACGCATAATCTCAGCCAAGCTTTACTAATCCTCCTAAAACCAAAACCCAAACTATCTATGTTCCAATAGAACACAAGCCAACAACAAACACAACCAAAAGAGGCCGCAAAAAGCAAACCACAAGTAATCGCTAGAGCACAACTCTAGAGCCAACGGAGAACAGGCCTGACAGAGATGAGACGCAATGCGATAGCGGGATTCGAAGGAAACCGAGAAATGAGAGAACTCCCTAGCAGCTCTGCCGAGGACGGAGACCGCACACTTGATCAAGGTGCTCAAAAATCAACAGCACACACCCGCAACATCCAAAGCAAGTCAAAAAACTGAGCTGACCCGAGAGTATCAAGCAACCACCGAGAGTCTAAAGGGGAAAAATCACCAAAGAACTCAGAGCAAAAGACAAAAATAATTGACAGAGCACCGACATTGACATCAAGCACCGGCGGCCTCCTTGTCAACTGGAGAACCAAGACCACAGAGGAGGAGAGACTCAGAGGGTGGAGCACCACCGCTAGAGAAAATTCGCATCCGCCGACAAAGCAAATATGCCAAAGAAGACAAAGGCGTGGAGAGATGATCCTGGTCACCGAACGAAGCTTGCTGACCCCTAACGAGGTCCGCCGCAAGATCTAACCACCAACCTTAACCATCGCCGTCGTCTTCCCAGATCTACAGCCGCCAAGAAAAAAGGAGCTTCAATAAAACCTTTGCCATGGAAGAGAGAAGCCTAGCAAAGCGACAACATAAAGCTTAAAGTGATGGGCCCCCTCACGGCGCCGGCTGTAACTAGCCACCGGAGAGGGAGCTGCAAAAAATCGGTGCGAAACGAGAGGCAAAGGGAATTTGGTGATACTGCCGCGCGTGGCCTCCACGCGCCTGATCTCCTTGTAGTTTGGAGTTCATAAATAATAAGAGTTTAACATTCTAGGGAAAGAAATCCCAGCAATGTCATCTGAAACAAACAAAGAAACCTCCTCATGAGGGACCAAAAAGGCATGAAAACCCAACGGAAGAGAAAGTGCATAGTTAGCTAATTCATCAGCGACACGATTAGCCTTCCTATACACGTGAAAGATACAAACAATCTAGTCCTTTGCTAATAAGCCATATCATAGTCGTGCTAGGAAGGACAACGGTGAAAGTTACTCAACTATGTCTTAAAGAAACCAACCACCACCTTAGAATCAACCTCTAGTTCCAGACACGTGACGTCTCGTTCTCATGCCCTGAGGAGACCATAGTACACATCCCAGAATTCTGCCAAAGGTGCTAAGAAAATACCTATATTGAGAGAAAAACCATCACACCAAACCTCCATTACTATCCCGTAGTACCCCACCAGTCGAGGCTAGTCCCGGGTTTCCCCGAGAAGCGCCATCCGTGTTCATTTTATGTTGGAACTTATATTTTGACAAGTGATTTTCATCACTTTCCAGTGGCTTTTCCGGCAAGGTTGTTGCCCGGAATTACCGGATTATGGTACCATTGGAAAGATTGTTATTTGTACTATAACCTGAAATACTTGAATGTCAAAATCAAAGTAATAGTGAATGAGAAATGTGAGGTCAAAGTAGGTACCTTGTAACTAGAAAAGTCAACAAAGTTACAAAGTCCCACATTGGAAACTTGGGAAGTTTTGGAGTAGTATAAATACTATCCAACTCTTATTAAACCTCAAGAAGGTTAGAAGGCATGGAGAGGTGAACACCACACTCGCTCGGCTCGGCTCGGCACGGCGTGGTCGCGGTCGTGAGTTCGTGAGTTCTTGGGTTCTTGGGAGTGGCCCAACGGGCCATTAATATATTCTTTTTGGAGAAATTTGTTATTAAATTTTGGTCCATTAAAACTTAAATCAAACCAATCAATTGCATTATCGAACCGGTATTAAATCGAACTAAATCAAACCATTGCGTTTCAATTGAACCATTGCGTTTGAACTCAACCATTGTGATATTAAATTAATCGCTGAACCAATGCGATTTTTCGAACCGGTGATAGTGAATGAACCATTGCGATTCACATCATTTCGGATCTATAAAACCGAACCTTCTCCTTCTTCTTTGAACATCAACTCATCGTTCTCAACACAGAAACATTAAAACAACAATCTTCTTCTTCACTGTCTCGAGAGTATTCGTTCTTCAAGTTCGCTAGGCTTCGTTATTGAGTGAAGCATAACGAAGACATCCACGGTTGTATCCTGGGATTCGGAATCGCATCAAACCGTCTCACTACGGGCGATTAACAGAATTAAGGACAGAGTTTAACTCGACTCCGTGATCTTCTCCTTAATTCTCATCGTTTTGAATCATCGACTACTCGGTCCGTTTATCCGGTCCCTACATCTTAATTCTGTAAATCCGTTTATCGCTTCTGCATTAATTCGGATTGAGAAATTGTCGATTTCGAAAGGAACCTCTGTTTTCGAAACGTTTCTCAGTTTCTCGCAAAACGGTCCTCTGTTTTTTTAGAAACGATCCTCTGTTTTCGAAACGTTTCTCAGTTTCTCGCAAAACGGTCCTCTGTTTTCCATAAACGATCCTCTGTTTTCGTTTTCGCGAACCTCTTGCGGACCTCTGTTTCGCACTTTCACGGACCTCTGTTTCGCATTTTCACGGTCCTCTGTTTTGCTCAAATCACGATTGCAAACCGATTCTCATTTCGAAACTCTTTTCAAAACAGTATGTATTTCCGCGAAATGATTTTCCGAAAGAGTTTAAACAACGATTTCGGAAGTGTTTTGCACAACGATTTCGTTAGAATATGAAACACGTTTTCAACGTCTTCATACCAATTTTGATACATTTTCCGAATACCTTGATAATCTCGGAACATTTCTAAACGATTTTTGGAGTTTCAGAAACGATTTCGAAAATTTTTCCCAACACGATTCGAAAATCTTAGCAAACCGATTTCGTTAAAGTTTCATAAACGATTTTAAAGAGTTTGCAAATCAATTTCAGAATAGTTTCAAACGATTATCACATTCTGATATTCGCGGTTCTCTGTTTTTTGACAGATGGCAACCGATGATGGCAACGTCACTATGACGAACACAAGTCCGACTGATGGACAAACTGATGGCTACACGCCTGCTGACACCACAGTTAATGCATCAAACGATGCACCTGTTGGACTCGCACCTGGTGGAACCGCACCTGTTGGATCCACAAGCACTTCGCTTCCGGGTGTGACACCTCTCGACACAGTCACGAGAGAT
>WJSH01000791.1:0-14706 GCA_009757365.2 Lepidium campestre | reverse complement strand
GGCTATCATCATGAGAGCATGTATCATATTGCATAATATGATTGTTGAGGATGAACGAGATACATATGTTCAACATTGGAACGAGTATAATCAATCTGAGGCAAGTGGGTCAAGTACACCGCAACCATTCTCGACCGAGGTGCTACCTGCATTTGCAAATTATGTGCATGATAGATCTGAGATGCGTGATTCAAATGTACATCTTGAATTGCAAGCTGATCTGGTTAAACACATATGAGAAAAATTCGGAATGTTCAGTGGTTAATGAGCTTATTAAGTTTGTGTGTTTTATTGTTTGCTTATTTAAATTATGTGTGTTTTATTAATTGTATCGTATTTGTATGTTAAGTTTTAGTATTTTTTTTTGTTTTAAAATGACTCTTTTTATTTTAAATTTTTATTATTTATAATATTTATTTTATACTCATAAAAATTTTAACACAAATATAAATAGAAATATAAAATAAAATTAGTGTGGGTATAGTGTTGAATTTTTATTAAACAAAACCATTGTAAATAAAAAAAATTGTATGGGTGTTGAATGTTGAGGTGGAAGAGAAAGAAAATGATTTGAAAGAAAAAATATGATGTGGAGGGTGTTGAATAAATTAACCATTGTAGATAGTCTTTGGGTGTTGAATTTATTTAACAATGTTGAATCTAATAAAATAATAATAAAAATAAAAAGCTGTCGCCAACAAGGATTAGAGAAAGGCTACACATGGACACATGTCCATTTTTTATTTGTTCAGTTGATTTTTCATATTTCAATTTCATACTTAAGTTTTAAACTATATTATTTTTGTTTTTATTTTTTTTTTATAAAAAAATATACCAAATTTTTTTTATTCTTTATAAATAGATATTTGTTTCCTTTCATTTGGACATAGAAAAAATTATCATTATTTTCTATAATTTATATATTGGTGTGTTTATTTATGTATTTCAATTAAAACTTTTTTTTAATTTTATTTTTAATAAAATATTTCGACTTTTTGTATCTATAATTTTAAATAAAAAGAATAATTTTGAATATATAATAAAAATAAGAATATAAAATAAAAGTAGGATAGGATGTTGAATAATATTACACAAAACCATTGTAAATATATAAAAATTGAAAAATGTTGAATGATTAGGTGTAAGAGCATTCCAAAAGATACTCTAAAACTTCATTAACAAAATTTTGAAGACTCCAAAAGAAAATCTAAGAGCATCACCAACAAGTAATCTATCCTCTCAAGTATAGAGTATTTGTTCCTCCAACAAATACTTCAAAACTTCAAATTTGGAGTATCACTATTCAATACTTCAAATTTGGAGTTATGTATTTTTATTTGCATTTCAGTCCCTATAATTATATATTTTTATAAATAATTTAATTAATTTTGTTATTTATCATTTTAGTCTATACTATTTTAATATTTCAAATAAATCTTTATAAATTTAATATTTGTATAAAGATTAATAAAAAATTTAAATAGAAATAAAATATTCATGTAGATAAAAAATGTTACATATCATTACAAGTAAATTTTATACAACAAAAATTTGGTATTTATTGTAATTTTAATTAGATTATGGGTATTTATTTTGGTATTATGTAATTCTATACTATAATATAATGTTTTAGTAATTAATATTGCTTGTAATATTTTAAATATATGCTTTATAGTTAGCTATAAAAGTTTTGTGATCTCAATTAATTATAACCAATAATGAGGAGTATAATGCAAATAACCAAAAACTTTAAAGTTTTATTTTGAAGTTTATCATTAGAGCACAATCTTAAAACCTTTAAATTTGAAGTACTTGTTGGAGATACCCTAAAACTTCAAATTTTAAAGTTTTGAATAATGACACTCTATATTTGAAGTTTACTGTACAAAACTTCAAATTGGAAGTTTCTTATTTTTTCTTGCACTTTAGTCCCTAAAATTATACAATCTAAGAAATAATTTAATTAAGTGTGATGTTTATCACCAAAATCCACATATACATATAATTTTGATATTTCATATATATATATATATATATATATAGTTTTGATATTACGTATATATGTATATAGTTTATATATATATATATAAATATGTACATATATAAAGATAAATATAACACACAATAATAATATTATAAAGATAAATATTACACAACATAATATTACATTAAGCAGATTTCACAAGATAAAATAACAAAAAAAAATTACAAAAATACATAAATATTACACAAATAGAAGAGTACAATAATACTAATATTCGGGTAGATTTGATCCCGTACCTTCAAGGTCACCAAAATATTGTCCATATAAATTTTGTGTAACCAAAAGTTGTTGTTTTGTTCTTGTGTTTGAGTTCTTTTTTGTATGATTCTTGCTTGTTCAGATCGAATAAACTCACGTGTATTACTATCAGAGATAGAGTCTAATTTTGTTATCAATATTCCATTTTCCTCTTGTATTTATTTTAGAACTATTTTTTTTGCTTGATTTTGCAAATATAATTGAACCACCTCATAACTCTTACCTATAGTCGTTGAGCTCTCTTTTAGTAAATCAAGGATTTGGTTATTTGATGAAACCAAAGTGTCAAGAGAATGAGTCGTTGTGATGAATTTGATCCACCATCATCACTACTTAAGTTGATTGAGAATGAAGACAATCCGAGAGATTGTGATGTTGGAGAACCGACAATATCACTTTCAGTATAAGGAGCATCTGAAATACCGATGTTGACATTGTCGGTAAATTTTGGGATATCCTTCATCAAACTCCACACATGATCAACAAGGCTACTTACAATATCAAATTCGGACGCGATCATAAGCAATCTCCAATGTCCAAAGAAAAAATTGTTTGCGGCGAGACAAAAATCATGCCGGAAAGATGTTGAACGTGCATTTGGTACAATCCAAATTTGCTATCATAGCAGGATCATCACACTATTGGAAGAAAGAGGTATTGCATGATATAATGTCATAATGCATTATAATGCATAACATGATAATTGAGGATGAACGTGATATTAATGCACCGATTAGAGATTCAAGATCAGCTTCAGAGGTACCAGTTGAAATAGCAATACATGAAAATGACCGATTTCAACAATGTTTACAGATCGGGTTGCATTGGAACTTGAGTTGAATTACAATGCTCCATGTCATTGTCTAAAAGAATTCCTTTCGCATAACCCTCTTGCTTTATGTAAATCCCATCTGTTCCTTGTATCACTTCTATTCCCAAGTAATATGAAAGCTTTCCTAGATCCGATATCTCAAATTTTCTAGACATATCTTCCTTGAACTGTTTAATGATATGAATAGATGTGCCTGTTATGAACAAATCATCAACATATATGGCCACGATTAAGATGTCTTTCTTGAGTGTTTTCTGATAGACTGAAGGCTCCTTTTTGCACTTGACAAAACCGATTTCTTTTAAGGTGGAATCAAGTTTCAGATTCCAAGCTCGCGGTGCTTGGCATAATCCGTACAAGGCTTTGCTCAACTTGTACACTTTATTCTCTTGCCCTTTCTTCTCAAATCCTTCAGGTTGTGACACAAATACTTCTTCAATTAGATCACCATTTAAAAACGCTGTTTTAACGTCCATATGATGAATCTCCCATCCATTGCTTGCTGCAAGAGATATCAACAATCGAATAGTTTCTAATCTTGCGACTGGGGCGAAAACCTCATCGAAATCTATTCCTTGTTGTTGTACATATCCCTTTGCAACTAGCCTAGCTTTGTATTTTATCACAGTACCATCAGCCTTTCTTTTGATTTTAAAAATCCATTTAAGTCCTATAGGCTTAGTACCACTCGGTTTGTCCACAAGAGCCCATGTTTTATTCCTTATAATCGATTCAATCTCAGCCTCCATTGCGTCAATCCACTCTTGCAATTTTGCAGCTTCAAAGTAATTCTCAGGTTCTCCATCGATGGTGAAGAGCAATTTTCCTCCTTCACATTCGGCCATTAGGACAAAATCGTCAAATTTCTTTGGTTTTGTCACCACTCTTCCAGCTCGGGTTGTGATTGGTTGTGAGGCATGCGTTTGTGAACCTGCAGTAGCGTCTTCGTTCATAGCTTCATCCTCAAAACCAGACTCAGCTTCGTCTTCAACAAACACGTTTTCAGCTCCATCTTCATGATTTTCGTTGTGCTCTGTTTCGATTGGAAGAGTTTGTGCTCTGTTTTGATCGTGTAAAACAGAGGATCGTACTTGTGCATTTGCTCTGTTTTGGTCATCAAAAACAGAGAACGTCCCTGGTTCTTCTCCTCTCAATTCTTTATCGGACCAATTCCAGTGCTTCTTCTCATCAAAGACCACATCACGACTGACTAGAGTTTTGTTCGTGTTTGGATCATAAAGTCGATAGGCTTTAGATCCTCGTTCGATCCCCAAATTCACCACCATTTTCGAACGATCATCAAGCTTCTTTTGACCTGGTCCATTGATTTTCGCATAAGCAATACAACCGAAAACTCTTAAATGCTCGATATTCGGTTTCTTTGTAGTGAATTTCTCATATGGTGCTCGATCAACTAGTGCTTTTGTGGGAACTCGATTTATAATATATGTGGCATGATGAACTGCTTCTCCCCAAAAGTAATTCGGCACTTCCATTCCTTTAAGCAAGCTCCTTGTCATCTCCATTAAAGTTCGATTTCTTCTTTCTACAACACCATTTTGTTGTGGTGTGTATGGAGCTGTCATGTGGCGATTTACTCCATTAATCTCGCAGAATTTTGTGAATTCATGTGATGTGAATTCACCTCCCCTATCTGTACGAAATGTCTTAATGGATTTCGAAGTTTGAGATTCCACATGTATCTTGAATCTCTTGAACTGCTCGAAGGCTTCTCCTTTCTCTTTGAGCAATATTGACCACATGTATCTTGAGCAATCATCAATCAATACAAATATATATCGATTTTCAGAAGGTGTAGAAGGTGTGATTGGACCACACAAGTCTCCGTGAACCAACTCAAGAGGTGTTGAGGCGCGATAAGAGGCTTGAATCGGAAAGGATTTTCTCGCCTGTTTTCCGAGTTGACAAATTCTACACACGTCATCTCCAAGTGTGAACCGTGTCATGCCTTCCACCATCTTCTTTTCTACCATGTTCTTCATTACTCCTTGACTAACATGGCCCAATCGTGCATGCCATGTTTGAGAAATATCCTCTTTCTCTATGTGTAAACACGTAGATATATATATCTCTATAGGTGTTTTATAAAGTCGATTAGCTGCCCTTGTAACTTCAGTTATCAACTCTCCTTTCGGCCCCATCCAAGTCAATGTTTTTCCCTCCAAAACAACCTTACAACCATGCTCTGTCACTTGACCAAGGCTGATTATATTGTGCTTGAGACTTGGAATATAGTAGATATCCTTGAGTAATTTCTTCTCTCTAGTATTTCCAATGAAAGTGATGGCTCCTTTTCCAACAATATCGACTTGTGATCCATCACCAAATCGAACTGTGCCTTTCACGGTTTCATCAAGAGTTGAGAAGAAGCTTTTATTTCCTGTCATGTGGTTACTTGCCCCATTGTCTAGATACCACATATTCTCACTTTTGTCACGTTTGTCAAGCTTCTTAGGAAACACTTTGTCCTCGTTAAGAAGAACAACTTCATGTAAGTAAAGAGCATCGGCTTCTTCAGTTTCTTCTTGAGTCTCGGTTACATTAGCTTCTTCATCTCTTGGAGGTCTATCAGGACAATGATTCACGTAATGACCACGTTTATCACACCTCCAACATCGCACGTTTGACAGATCTTTCTGCGATTTTCCTTGATTTTTATTACCTTCTGTTCCTTGATTTTGAGAGTTGAATCTTCCTCGACCCCTTCCTCTGCCTCGAGATGAACCTCCTCCTCTGTTCTGTCTCTCAAAATTCTTAGGTCCAGAATAACTTTCATAGTTGCTCTGATTCGACTTTGAAGCATACATTAACTTCCCATGCTCCACATCTCGTGTCTCAGCAAGAATTCGTTCTTCATAGGCTTTGAGTCTACCAACAATGTCCTCAAAGCTTGTTACATTCAAATCCAGGACTTGCTCCAGTGATGCAACAATATGAATATACTTGGCTCCAGGTAATCCGGTTAAAAACCTTTTAACAACTTTGGATTCTTCTATGATTGATCCTAGAGAAGCTGATTTTGACACAAGCTCTGAAATTTTTCCTGCGAAATCATCGATGTTCTCTTCTTCGGACATCCTTAATCTTTCGAATTCAGCCATGAGAGTTTGGAGTCGAGCTTCTCTCACTCGATCCGCTCCAAGGTGCCTTGCTTTGATTGCGTCCCACAGTTTCTTTGATGTTTCTTGTTCACCGATTTGTAAGATCAAGGCTTCAGGTATGGATTCGAAGATTAGGGCAGTCGCAATATCATTCTTCTTCATATCTGTTGATCCTGGGTCTATCGTGTCCCACACGTCATTCACACGCAAGATCACCTTCATCCTCATTGACCAAACGGTGTAGTTTGTCGATAAAAGTATTGGTGTTTTCAGATTCCTTCCTGTCGACGATGATTCACTACCACTCGCCGATGCTTCAGCTGGATTAGTCATCATGGTTCTCGCAACAAAGCTCTGATACCAATTCAAAGATATACTAAGCTTGGATTAGCCTTTGTATATCAAGTGTTTGTAAAACGATTAATGAATAAGAATTAACTCTTCTTATTGATTTAGAAAACCTTATACAAAAACTAAATCTCTGTTTTGTGATACCTTAGACAACTCCTAAGGATCTTATATTTATAGGTTTAGACAACTCCTAAACCTATTAGGAATAGAAATAAAATATTTCCTATTCTATCTTTAAGAAAACTACCCTTTCCCTAAAGATATTTTCCCTTTCAATATTGGAATTATCCAACAGAAAATTGGTTTCAAAGTGTAGAGAGAAAATTTTTTTGAACAGGAAAATCGAGATGTTTACAGACTCAGAGTTCATACAAAGTTGGATAAGCTAATGTATAAGTATTGCAAGAAAAAAAATCTTTATTGTGATCTTGTACGTTTCTTATATGATGGTGTGCCTAGTTAACGAGGAGATACTCCTGCTAAGGTTTTTTCTTTTCTTTTGTTTTTTTATAGGTTTCTGATTTTATAATAAGTGTTTCTTAATGACAAATTTAATCATCTATCAATTTCACAGCTCGGTATGGAAGACGGCGATGAGATCTGTGTGTTCATGGAGTTAATCGGTGGTGGTGGTCCTTACGTTGCATGAAATCTCGTATGAATTTCTTTTACATTTGATCCTACTTTATCTCGTTGGTTATGTTTAATCTTCTTTTACTCTTAACGTTGTTGTTTAAACGTTGGTCTGTGTTTAAGATTATCGTCTATATTTTATTAAGGCTTTTAGTTTTTTTTTGTTAAAATTGTTTAACCGTTTTGTTAAATGGTTATAAACGATTTTTTTCTTTCTCAGATTTGGATTATTAGAGCACCTACAACAAGAGTTTTATCAGGCCGCAAGGCTGGGTCGTGTCAAGTTTTTTGACGAGTTTTTCAGTGATAAAATAATAAAAATGAATAAAATATTAATTTAAGTGAGAAATGTTACGAGGATCGATCCTCATTTGAGAAACCATGAGTTTTTGGTGAGAAACTCCAAAATTGAATACATGTCTCAATTTGATTTGTTGAATATTTTTTAGTCCATAGTCCATGAAATTACAACCAATAATAAACCCTAATTGGGTATTAGCGAGGCCAAAGAGGCAAATAACTCACATAAAGAACAGTAATATCAAACCAAGTCTACAAAATTTTGAACATAAGCTTTTGTAAACAAAAAGCAAGCACAATTAATCATAGAACTAGATGCGGATCCGCGCTAATGCGGATCCGCGCTAATGCGCGGTTTAATTTTTTCTAAATTATATATGACATATATATTAAATTAGAAAATATATAAAGGGGTTTTATTTATAATAGTTTGATTTTTATATACTAATGTATTTTTTTGTATTTTAAGTTTGTTAGATTTGTAAATTACATATGGAGTAAGTTTATATGTTTTATTCAATGTATTAAGATTTCAAACTAAAAGAGTTTAAAAGATATAAATAATAATTAGGGTAACTAACTTTCAAAATAATAAATTTGAGAATGAAATGTGTATACTTGCATAATTTTGAGTTTTTTTTTAATTAGTTTTATGAAAACATTTTTTTCCGGCGCGGTTTGCTTATTAAACAATTTAAATTATTTTAAAAATATTTTATATTATAACATACTTAAACTAAAATTATAAGATCTCATAAAAACGAAAACTTATAATTTTTAATATAAAGTCCAATACTCATATAATATGGATTTGGGCTTAGAATTCCAATACTTAAATACGTAAAATACTTAAAACTCTGGTTTGCAAATTAATATTCTGAAATATAACTCATAAAAAATGCTTATATTAATTAAATATACATGTCTCTAAAAACAGATAGAATGTTAGCTTAATGAATGTAATAGTTGGAAAAACAGATAGAACGTTGACTTTCTCCACACGACTTGATCTTTCTCGAAAACAACAGACTTGAAAAAGTTTTTATTCTTTCTCGAAATAAAAAAAATAATTCAAAAACCTTTTCAACTTAAATTGGTAACTTCGTATAAAAAAAACCTTTTAAAAAAATAATGGCATAAATAAAGTTGCAAAATAAAACTCTTTAAAACAAAAATAATATAAATAACTAATGAGATTTGTGACCCAAAAAAAAAGCTAATGAGATAGGGTAAATGATGAAGCGTCGCTTTGGAAAATGTATTAAACATTAACGTTTATTCAATTCCACAATTATTAACCGTGTTGACTATGACACTTAGCCTTTCTAGTCTTTTCTCTCGGACACAATTAGTTTAAATTGTGAACAGAATCAAAACAACGAATTATACCGTAATTAGGAATCAATAGGATTAATCATAAACCCAAACATATAATTGTGTAGGTATGCATTTGCATTAATTGTGGACTCCTTTATATAACCAAAAATAGAAAGTGGAAATCCACCAGAAAACTAAAGTCAACGTCCCGATGGAAGACCAATACAAATTTATACAAGACTTTTTAGACTTCAGTTTACGTGTTATAAAGTACAAAATAAAATTAACTTATGATTTAGACCAGTCAAATTTTTTTTTACTAATTCTATTGATTTGATTATGTTAGAGAATTAAAAGCAATTTTATTGTCAAATCAAAATCAATATAAATTTTAAATATAATTAAGATTACTATCTTTAAAACATATAGAAATAGATTGAGGCTTAGATTACTTAATTATATTTTTCGATTGAGTTTTCATATTTAAATTCATACTTAAACCTATTCTCATGATCCGTGAACCGCTTTACAATGGAAGATAATCAGCCAAATTTCTGGCACCAGCTGTGGCCATTACCTCCGATATAAGTTCTCTCACACGTTTGGCTTCGTCATCATCTTCCTCCGTGCCTCTACCGTAATATCTTTTTCCGGCTACCATCATTCTGATGTTGTTGAATGCTAAATTTCCTAATAATGATTTCATCTCCACTTCAACAAATCCTCGTGAAAACCACCGACCAAATTTTATTACATCATACTTTTTTTGGTACATAAATTTTAGACGATTTCAGTTTGGATTGGATGTGTTATAAACTATTAGAAAAAATTAATTTTATGTTACATAAATACCCTTAAAAATAAGGTTCGTTTTATTAAAATTAATAGAGATTTAATAGAAAAAAACTCTAAAAAAAGCTAAAATTTAATATATATATCAGGTACAAGTTTGGTTATTAATTTGGTTTTGATTCGGCTTTGAATTTAGTTTTTTGGATACATAAATTTAGGACTCATTAATTCTGATATTTTGTCGGGTTTGGTGCTTCCAATTTTGTTTTTAGGTTATTTTGATTTAGGAATATTCGGATATTTTTATTTTTTTCAGATAGAGTTTGGTTCGGTATAGATCGAGTTTAGATTCATGTATTTTTTCTAAAAATTTAAAATTAAAAAATATTTCATAGAAAAACACTAAAAGCGAAAATTCTAATAAAAATATATCGGTTATACATACGGTTCTTGATTTGGTTTCGGTTCGGGTATAAGTTTGGTTTTTTAGGTACATACATTTAGGACCTATTTGGGTTTGGTTTATGTTCTGTATATCTAATTCTGGTCGATTTTGGGTATCGGATTTTATGCCCAACGATTGTTCATATGGTATAATTTTAAAGAAAATCATAAGCTAAAATTAGCTTATCGATCCTAAATATAAGTTTTAAATTTTGATTATTAAATTTAAATATCAACAATTTTCTATCATCGAGAAAATAATATATTCAAATACATTAAGGAATAAAATCACAATTTCTATATATTTGTGACTAAAGTATATTCTTATTCATATTTTTAAATATATAATTAAATAGGTACCAAAATTTATAGATTAAAAAAAAAAAATATTGTTTTTCTGTTTTCAATACAACATCATTACATATAGGTTTAACCTAGTCATCGTTTGAAGATAAAAAGTATTGTACTTTCTTTTGAAGAGTCAAAAATCCATCCACAAAATCGGTTTTTACATATATATTTTTTTGATATATTTGTTTGTATATTTACATATGATATTTATTTGCTTTTTACTTATATAACTAATTTACATATGCAATATCATATTAATTTTGTGTATCATTAATCTACTAATAAATAAGCTTGTAATCTACTACTATTTCTGTTAATGAAAGTTTGATTTTCTAAGGTTTTTTTTTTGTTTCTTGATTGATTTTCTGTATTATATTTAATGTATTTATGTGTACAATGCATATCAATGAGTTTTAGTTTTAGAAACTAATTAATAACATGTATGCATGTTGGAGAGAGGTTAAAAAATATTTTGAGAGAAGGTGAAAAAGCAATGAGCATGCAAAAAAAAAATCAGAAAATCAAATTGAAGTAAAGAAGAAATAAGAATTTATTAGTTTCTTAATTCTTATGCATTACTCAGAAAATTAAATTTTTAATATACAATAGTAGATGATGACCCGTGTTCTGCTCAAAGTATTATTTTTTATATGTGATCATTTAGCTTTTGTTGCATTGTAATTTTTTATATATGTATTTTTTCTTACCTCTGAATATATTTAGATATTTAGATCCATATTTTTCTTAAACAATTTATTGGTTTGTTCATGTACAATTTTATATAGGAAAAAAGTAGACCTAGATATCTAATCAGAAACAAAAGGTAGTAAAAACATTATATGAGAAACGTAAGTAACAAAATTAAAATTATATAATAGAGATCTCGCTAGAGATGATTTTATGGTTGAATATATCATATCTCCATATAAAACAACCACCCAAATAAAATATAAACTCAAATCATCTAATCAAAAACTCTTAATGCTTTTTCCTGGATCCAACATAGGGTCATATTTTCTGAATAAAATGTTTTTTACCTAATACAAGAAATCTTTTCAGGTCGATACCAACTTTAATGCTATTATTCTGATTAGACAAAGAGAGTTATGAAACTGAAAGCTCTTGCATTGATTCAGAAACAAACGACAGTCTTAAAGAAAACTTTACAAAGAAACTACTACTTTAGTCTAAACTTGCAGACTAATTTAACTGATAACGTTACTCGACTCCTAATAAAGACTCGGATGACTCCAACTAAACTGAACTATGATACTTTATTTATTTCAACTCGCTAACAAACTACTTCTTCATGGCCTTTTATTCTTCAGATGCGAGTATGAGAATTTACATATCCTTCATAATTCTGTACAACGATCCCTTTCTTGACCATGTGTTGATTGTATAGCACTATAGCTTGATCTATGAGAACAGAAAAGTTTGGCTCTTTAGATAACGGTCAAAATGCTCTTGAGTCTTAGTAAGTATATGCAAAATTTAGAGCTGCTCATTGTCCATCCATGAACCTTACCATTAAAAACTGATCATAAGTTTTTACTATCTACAGGCTGAAGATGGAAAAAGAAAATTATTAATTCACGAAAACAAATTAGAAATAGCAAATTATTGAGTCACAAAAACAAAGTAAAAAGAATTTCATATGTTGTTTTCAGTCATTTACAAACCATGTAAGAGATGAAGGCATATAGATATCATGAGATGGATTTATGTCTCTTCTAAGCTACGAAAACAACAATTAGATAAAAAAAAAAGGTCACCAAAATATTGTGAGGAAAACTCAAGCGAAAGAGATGAAAAGTTTTGACGAATGACACAACAAAGTCATTATTTGATCTTTATAATACCTCAAACTATTGCTTACTTGTAGTATCTCGAAATATTGTATTTGATACTTAGTGAACCTTGGAAAGGTCTCCCTAGTTTCTTAGGGAGACCAACTGACACAATAGCTCCATTTCTGAGCTCGCAATGAACAATGTTTCTCTGAGAAAAAGAAGTAGAGATAACATATTTACATGTGACATTAAGTAAAAACAAAGATATACCTTTTTATTGATTTTAGAAATACGAAATATAGGAATTTTATTTTTATAGATTTTTTATAATACAAATTCAAAAAAATGTTTGAGGTTTATCTATAATCTTTAATGTGTTTCAGATATAATAAAAACTAACAATATAAAACCTAAAATTAACAACAACAATATATATATAACTTACTTGGATTTTATTTCTAATCTGGTTGAACCATATTTGAGTATATTCAAAAGCATTTGAGATGCACCTTAGGTCTTCTTTCTCAAAAGTATCTTTACCTTTATCCTTGTGTGATCCCTGAGATAATCATATGTTAAAGATTAACTATTGTTTCGTTATGCATTTGCTCAAAATATTTTAGAAAACAAAAGCAGAGTAATTCAATTAGTTAGCAAGTATGGTCCGTCAATCCCACGAGATCTACATATAGAAAAAATTCAAGATTTCATGAGATCAACTTTTAGGTTAGGAATAAATGTAAAATACGAAAAGATTTGGTTAAAACAAATACTTCCTTGTCAAATAAGAAACTTGATTTACCTTATCAAATTCGATTACGGTATAGGTCAAAGTACCGATAATAAAACCTTTCTGACCAGCTTGATAAAGATATATATTCATTTGTGTACTTATAGAACCTTCTTCTTCTCCTACAGAATTTCCTCATACACTTTCCAGTGTCATTTCCTACAACAAAACTAAATTGATTTTGATATGAACTGACATTCCCTTTTAAAAAATGTTATTAAGAGTACAAATAATTACAACTCTAAATTTGATGAGAAAATGGTTTACCAATGACGTAAGGTAGGCATGCGCATATTATCCAAGATCCGAGATCCGATCCGTGATCCGTCCCGATCCGTCCTGAAATTTCGGATATCCGGATCTGGGTAATAAAAACTACGGATCCGCGGGTACGAATTCAGATCCGGGTAATAATATTTTTTCTTCCGGATATCCGGATCCGATCCGACTTAGAATATTTAGGGTATGATTTTTATAATATGTATTATTTCTATTAAATAATTTTAAATGTGTTAATGTGTAGGTTCATCTTAAATTTTTAAGTGATGAACTAAATTAATATTTTTATATTTTTAGGTGTTAATATTGGAATTTAACATACAAAAATGTTGTTATACCAAATTTTTAATGATATTTTAATATAACATATAAGAAAAATTGATTTATTTGGTATTTTCTGTACAAATATTTTTTTTTATAATTTTTAATATCATATATTTGTATATTTATATATTTATTTTCTTACCATATATTTTCATATTTTTATGATATTATTTTCTATAAATTTTTTTATCTAATGTAATAATAATTCGGATCCGGATATCTGTGGATCCGGATCCGAATATCCGGGAATATCGAAACTCGGATATCCGTAGTATTCGGATTCAGATCCGGGTAATAGAAACACGGATCCAACGGATCCAGATCTAGGTATCCCAAAAATCCCGGATATCTGATCGGTGCCCAAGCCTAACATGAGGCAATAGTTTCTTTTATAGTTGTAGTGTATAGAATTTTAGGTTGTTAGATCATATTTCGTTTAGATATCAAGATATATTTATGGTGTTTTAAATATATTAGATACGAAATATAATTAATATGCGTGTTGATATTTGAGGAAAATTCAGTTATTAGATAGATATGAAAATTAAAAATTTAGTAAGATTATTAAATAGCATGATATATCGGTTATCAAAATCTAATTGTAAGGTAACAATTTATGATTACATAAGTTTTAAGGTATATTCGAATATATTTTTTTATACTTAGAAAAGTTAGTTATTAAATATTTGAGATATGTTTAAGGGAATAGATATGTCAATTTGACACCATTCCAAGCCTTGTCTCGCTGATGACTCGAACGCATGGTGATTGTTGTGCCAACTCTCTCCAAATGAGAATACCGATAGCCACCAAACGTTGGAGCACATCTGCAAGTTGGACCACAATCAACCAAGTCAACATAATCCAGAATAGACATGTACAATGTAGGATATTAGAGAGAAATATGTTATATTTCTATATACTTAGGGGAGAGTTTATTGGTTCTATGATTTACAAAGAGTTATAAATCTTTTAAAGTTTGATGTTATTCAATTTTGACTTTTGGAGAGTTTATTAAAGTTGTGTGTTATTGGTTTTGATATTTTAAAATCTTGTCTACAATCATTAAAAGTCAT
>WJSH01000785.1:1836-19325 GCA_009757365.2 Lepidium campestre | reverse complement strand
GTGTGTCCCATAGCTCTTTTGCCCTTTCACAATAGGAATAAGCCTCTAGAATTGACGGCTCAAGGGACCCTTGGATAATTCCAAGAACCTTTTGGTTACGTTGAAACCATTTTTCTTCATCAGCCGTGAGGTCTCCTTGTTCTATTCGAACTTCGGTAATGGCTTCTTGATCCGTGAGAACATGGGTCCATAAACCGCGGCCAGAAAGTGTAGTCTTCACGGTTCGTGACCATAGAAGATAATTGATACCTTTCAACATAACCGGACAAGAACTCTTCTTGTGTTCTTTGTCTTCCATGGCTTAGATGAATGGACGAGGTCGAAGACGATTTTGCGAATCGAATAAGATGAAAGAAGAGGCGAGATTAAGAGAGAATTTGCGGAAGCTAATTGGTTCAAGAGCTTGATTGCTCTGATACCATGTTGAGATTAAGATCGAGATTTGCGAGAGATTAACAAGATTGAGTCCTCGGACGGACGAAACAAGAGAATAGAGAGAATCAATGTATTCTTTTTTTTCGCAAAAGTTAAGTTGTTTACAATGGGGAATGGATGCTTAAATAGGCAACATAAGTTGAAGAGAAAACGGTAACAAACAGCTACAAAAAATCGCTCGCAAACCGAGCGTCTGTATGAGAGCCGTTTTACTCGGGAACCGCGCCGGCTGTATAGGAGCCGTTGCGCTCGGGAGGTGCGCTGGCCGTACAAAAGCCGTTGCGCTCGGGAGCTGCGCCAGCCGTAAGCAAGCTGTTGCGCTTGACGTCTGCTTGCGTCCGTCCACTTGCGTCCGTTTGTCCGTGCGTCCGTCCGTCTACGTCTGTCTGACCGCGTCCGTCTTCGGCCGCGTCCGTCTTTAGCCGTTTGCGTCCCTTCAATATATATGACCATCAAAACGAACATTAGTAAAGCATATGACAGGGTTTAGTGGGACTTCCTAGAGGGTCTTTTCCGACAATTTGGATTTCATGAGAAATGGGTTTCATGCATGATGTGGTGTATCAGGACTGTCCCATTTTTGGTTCTCTCCTAACCGGAGAATCAGACAAGTTAACCGAAGAACAAGGACTTATATCAGGGATCTCGATAGCAAGGGCTAGCCCACCTGTATGGCATCTACTTTTCATTTATGATAGTTTATTCTTTTGTCGAGCGAACCCAGAAGAGGCATATACAATTTTAGGGATCTTAATAGAGTACGAAAGGGCATCATGACAACAAATAAATTATGAAAAATTATCGATACAGTTTGGTCACTCGGTGAATCAAAACACTAAAACAGAAATTCACAATATTTTAAAGATAAATACAATCGGAGGAATGGGTACCTATCTAGGATTGCCGAAAAGTATGGGTGGGGCAAAAACAAAAATATTCTCCTTTGTCTAAGATAAGTTGCAGGAACGAATAATGAGCTGGTCAACAAAATTTCTTTCCAAGGGAGGGAAGGAAGTCAGTGCCAGCAACGCTTCCAACATATGTTATGTCATGCTACTGCCTACAAAATCGACCACACGAAAACTCAATTCTGCAATAGCAAATTTCTGGTGGCGCCGTAATTCTGAAAACTCAAGAAGGATTTACTGGATGAGATCGATGGAGCAAACTATGTAAAGGACAAAACGAGGGGGTTTGGGTTTTAGGGCGATAGAGGAGTTCAATACTGCTTTGCTGGCAAAACAACTTTGGCGCTTATTGGATTTTCCAAATTCTTTCCTAGCAAAAATTCTAAGGGCAAGATGTTATAGGGATACAAATCCACTAGCACAAAAAAACTATGTTTCTCCGTCGTATGGTTGGCGGCGTATTATATCAGCAAGGTCTTTAGTCCTCAAAGGGTTAATAAAGAGGGTCGGTACAGGGGAGAATATTTTTGTTTGGAATGGTCCATGGATACCAAATACTTTACCAAGAGCACCCAAAGGTCCGAGAGCGTTTTTCTATCATGCGTTACATGTTAATAAACTTGTTGATCATCAGACACAATCATGGAGAGAAACCCTACTCAAACAACAATTAGATCATGATGACGTGCACATTATTTTAGCAATACCCATTCATTCTAAGCGTAGACAAGACAGGGTAGGATAGAAAAATATCCTTGAATAACGTTGACACCCAAGGACTGAATACTTTAGCAATTCAGAAAAAAGTATGGAAAGTGAATGCCCACAAAAACTAAAACATTTCCTCTCGCAAATATTGATGGGATGTCTAGCGGTTAAAGGGAATCTTAATCAACAAGGGATAAATTGCGACAACAATTGCAGAAGATGTGGCCAAGATATCGAAGATATTAATCATACTATGTTTGAATGTCCACCGACTATACAAACTTGGGCATTGTCAAGAATACCGTCTGCACCATGGGGTTTTTCGAGTGCAGGGATCTTTGCCAATATGAACTATCTTTTATGGAGAATACCGCAGGGGACCAATACACAGTATTTTCCATGGATATTGTGGTATATCTAGAAAGCAAGAATTGATTTCATTTTCTCTGGCATTGAGAGGGAACCAAGGGATGTTCTCACTCTGGTAGAGCAAGAAGCAGAGGCTTTGTTTTCTGCTCAAGTAGAAACACGGAAAATGACTCAAAATACCCAAGTAATATTTAAGAAATTGTGAAGTCAAGTAGCCTTACCATCGACCCCCCCTCCCCGCAGTTTCAGGCTACAAGTGTTTTGTTGATTGTTCTTGGAAGAATTTAGAGCTCTTCACGGGTCTGGGTTGGTTCTCCTTCCCAGATGCAGAATCTGGAGTTTGTATGGGAGCACGAGGTATCCAGAGGAGTCTCTCAGTGTTTCATTCAGAATTTGAAGCTCTCTTGTGGGCGATGGTGTGTATGTTAGAGCTTGATTTCTTGGAAGTCGAGTTTGGAACGGACTGCTCAGAATTACTTAGAATAATTGCTGATCTTGGGGGATGACCAGCTTTTTCACCTTATCTAGAGGACTTCTCCCGCATGAAGAGTTTTTTTTCATTTTTTTAATATATCATGTATCCCCCGGAGTTTGAATCATAGAGTCGATTCACTTGCACGTAATGTGCGAGTGACAGCTCATGATCATCTCTATGTAAACACTTACCCATGATTTTGGAGTCTTTTTATATGATAATTCTGGTTGCAAATAAAAAAATAATCAGATCGAGAAAATCTATTCTATAACACAAAACCTCATTTCCTAAAATCCTTTTTTAATCTTTCACCTATACCAATGATGGATCGAACCCATGATGTCATAGTCATTAGTTAGATCATCATAATAACAAGATTGAGAAGAAGTGGGCAAGAATACCAAATTTAAAATTGAGCTAAAATAATGTTTATTTTTCTTTTGTAAATCGCTATTTGAATCTTTCTTACGAAACTTTAAAATATTATTTTAGTTAATCTCTATAAAATTCTCGAACTTCACATTTTCACGTTTTCGATTTTATAGTTAGGCTTATTAACTTTTAAAATTTCTACCAATAATAGCTATGTTTACATGTTTATGTTATAATTATATAAATTTTAATCATATCATGTAAGTACATATTTTATAAGCCCACATTAATTTTAATTATAAACCCACATAATTCCAATCCACCTTTAAATTAAAAAAAAAATATGTATGATGATGTGTCAAAAGCATAAACTTATGTGCATTAATGTATTAATATGATTGGTTCTTTTAGATGATGTGCCATCTCTCTAAAAAGATGATGTGTCAGCTAGGCCTGGGCACAGATCGAATATCCAGAATTTTTGTGATAACCAATCCGGATATGTGTTTTTATTACCCGGATCTGGATCCGGGATATCCGAGTTTTGATATATGCGGATATTCGGATTCAGATCCACGGATATCTGGATCCGAATTATTATTACATTACATAATTTTTTTATACAAAATAGTATAATATAAATATGAAAATTTATGGTAAGAAAATAAATATGTAGATTTATGGTATTAAAAAGTTAAAAAAATCATTTTTTACAAAAAATATCAAATATATTAATTTTTCTTATAAGTGATATGAAAATATCATTAAAAATTTAGAATAACAACATTTTTGTATGTTAAATTACAACATTAGCACCTAAAAATATAAATTTTTTATATAGTTCATGATTTGAAAATTTGAAATGAACCTACACATTAATACATTTAAAATTATTTGATAGAAATAATACATATTATAAAAAATCATACCCTAAATATTCTAAGTCTGATCGAATCCAGATATCTGAAGGAGAAATATTATTACCAGGATTCGGGTTTGTACCCGCGGATCCATAGTCTTTATTAGCCGGACCCGGATCTGTTCATCCCAAATACCTAAAATTTTAGGACATATCGGGACGGATCACAGATCGGATTTTGGATCTCTGATAATATGCTCAGGCCTAGTGTCACCTGGAGAGACACCCACTTCTCTTTTATACGTTAAAACTCTATAAATTTTAATCAGAAAACGTAAGTACATGTTTTATAAGCCTACATTAAGCCCAAATAATTTCAATCAATCTTTAAATTTTAAAACATAATAACATTCTACCCGCGCTTAGGCATAGGCAAAGTACTCGGAACCGAAAAACCGAAGTACCGAAGTGAAACCGACCCGAAAACATGGGTATTGAGTAGTACCCGGACCAACAAAAATATCCGATGGATCCTCTATATCTATACCCATGTGTATGGGGTTATACCCGATATCAAACCGATACCCGAATGAGTACCCAATTCACTACACATAAAAGTCCTAAAAAAGTGTAAAGTATTGTTTATTTCTATGCACATTGCGAAACTCTATTGTTTATTTGTTCTCATGTATATATGACTTTTGGACATATATTTGACTTTCTACATTTTTCAACTTCGTTGCAGCAACTGCAACTCCGTCTCTATCACATTTGAGATTTCCTAGGATTGAGATTAGAAATTGGAGTGCTCAACAGTCCTTCACACTTGTCTAAAAACTTGAGTACCAGATTTTTGGTCATAATTGTAAGCAGATAGTTTCAAAGGAGAAGCTATTTGCGCTTGCTCAGTTCCCCTTGGTCGTTATATTATATCATAAGAGCTTGAAGAATGATGGAGTTACTGGATAAGATCTATAAGCATGTCAAATTCCCTTTCGAGTTGGATTTCTAACCTTACATGAGTAGAAGCAGCCAAAAAATAATGAAGTAAGTAATAAAATTGCAAACATGTATGCTCTTACCTGAATTTAGTTCTCCGCATTTCTCAAATTAATTGATGTGTACGTAAGTTTGTATGAATGAGTGCAACCACTTCTATGTGGTTACCGGTGAACCACCAAATCATATTTCAATATATAACTCACACCATACACAGTTTCACAGTGCTTCAAATGTTATCTTGAAATAACAATGTAAAACAATCTTACCAATCAATGTCTTTCAGGTGGGCTACCCTTTTTTGCAGTGTTAATCTTAATATAGGTCATTATGTCCTTATTATCAGCTGCCAAAAGACAAAGAAAAGTGTGAAGATGAACAGCAGAGCAGAGATGACAGAAGAGGAAGCAACAACATAACAACAGAGAATGTTTGCAGAAGTTAGAGCAAGAATAAATGGAGGTGTTTTAGTTCCTCAACCAGAGCAACAATTCGAAACCCAACAAACAAGTCTACAAAGTTAATCCAGAAAATCAGAAAAGATTTGTGGTATTATTTTTTCCTAACATTATTCTTCAAACTTTTCGTTTCTCTCCTCTTACGGTTTATCTGTAAAGTCCAAGTCCCCCTCGGTGTTCATATGCTCTTTACATTTCTACTAAGAATATATATTTACTTTTAAAACCCTTATCTTGAATCTAAATTCACTTGATGATTCACATGTAATTAGTATGATTCAAAGTTCTCATAGTAATTACGAGCTACATGGTGAGTATTGACTTTTGTATCAAATTTTATATCTTAGAACTTATTCAAATTCTTTTACATGTCCACACCAGTTCGTAAATTAGCTAACTGTTGTAAAGTAAGTTAGAAAATGGAATCTGAAATTGAGATTGATTGAATGGTTTTTAATTAGTGATTGTTTTATTAGTATAGATTAAGCGCTATCTCAAGTTAACCAAGGTATTAGTTGATCAAAACTGGACTTGTTGTTAAAGTCAATTTAGTTTCTTTTACACCAGAAAGGTAACTGTATTTCGACCCAAAAAAAAAAGTAACTGCATTTTTCTAGAAAAAAATCCATGAAAATATTCTTTACTTTTTACTTTTTGATAAATAATTTAGTCCAGCCGTGGTTATGATGCAGTCAATGAAGATGTTTTTGATTTAGTTCACCGGCAGGACAACAAAGTCAACAACCGTATGCACCAAAGAAGTGTCCAACGGTCCTCAGAAAATTAATTCAATACTCCCAGGTAATTAAACTTTACATTTGTTTGTTTCTAGAATTAATAGTTCCAGATAATGTCTCCACACAAACCTCTTACATGCCCTATATGTTTCTCATTTTCACCACATTTCCACCGTTTCTATTCCAGCTTTTTCTACTTCTCCCACTACTATACCCATTTTCTTACATTTATTTTAAATTAAACTTATACATATATACATGCTAAACTTCCCAATGAAACCATTTCTAAGCCGCTTTCCTACTCAACAACTAAGTACGCCCAAAATAAAAGCTTTCTTCCCAACCACTCACTTTTGATATTGTTGAACATACAGACGGATAATTTTTCAATGAAAAAATTACTATGTCTCATCCATCATTGGGAAGCTCGAAATTTCAAAAAGGGCAACATCCTCATGGGCATTGAATTTTTACTTCTCGATTCTAAGGTATCTTTACCATATTTGTTTCACACTAAGTTTTCTCACTAAATTTATCACACTAATCTTGGCAAATGCAGTCCAAGGCTTCATTCCAGCAAATCAAGTTTTTCGCAATGAACAATATTTGAAGCCAAATATAATTTACAAAATGACAAACTTCATGGTCAACCCCTCCAAGAAATACTTCAGCGTATCGGACTACAAATATGTCATTTGCTTCACAAACAAGACCACATTGGTACCAGTTCCAAATGCTAACCATTCTATTTATGAACAAAAGTTTAGATTGCGGACTTTCAAATATTTTTCACCCTTGCTGATAGCAACATCCATCTCTTTGGTAATCATCTATATACCTTACACTTAAAACTACAATAAAAATACAAAAAACAAAAACTATACTTTTCCCTTTGCCAAATAACTGATGCCATAAGCGAGTTACATCTAGTCGATGGAGACAATCTACATTCAGCGACCACAAAGGAGACAATAAGAAGTACAAACAAAGACTAATGATAGACTTTTATTGCACCTACTACTAAAAGAGTAACGTATTCATTTATGTACGTATTTTGACTACTTTACTCTTTTCAAATACTAAGTAATTCTCAAAATTAAATATATATTGGTGAAACCATCCGCATCTATGTATGGAGAAACATTGCTGCAAACTTTAAAAGCCGTTGGAATGAAGATGGTGTTAAACCAAAGGTCCTCTGCATAACTACTATGAACCCAAAATCATTGCAAGTAAATCTCTTTTTTATACATTAAAAACTGTACTGACATACAACTTACAATAATTTTAATTTATTATTTGATATATCCCCAGCTGTTATAACTTTGAGCTCGACATCATCTACCCGACTCTTTTTTTACACATATGTGGATGAAACCAAAGAGCTTCTAAAATTAATCACTATCTAAAATTTCTTACGTTGTTAATTAATATGGTGGGATAGTACATGTTGATAGAAACTAGCAAGAGCCTTCATCTTGTCACCAGCGCCTCTTCTGCGGTAACAAAACTTGAAACAGTGACTATCAAAGAAATAAACCAGTTCGTACAAAACAAAACTGCACATTTATTTTCTTTCCAACACTGATACCATCAAAGTTTTTGTTAATAAAAATTTCATTGCCGTCACACGTGAAGATATTTCTCAAAGATTTTTAAACAATATTTCATATTAAAGGTAACTACTCACTTTGCTTTTTTGCTCCAAACTCTGGTTGCAAATTTCACATGTGTAGCTACAATTGTTGATATCCTAGCACCACATGACTGTTATTATATATCATGCAGCATATGCAATATTAAATTGGGGAAATCTGGCACATCTTTATATTGCAACAGTTGTAAGAAGGACAATAATGTCGGTCTTATTAGGTTTGATGTCTAAACTGCAATGCTAGTTCCATGAATATCCAATGACTAAGTAACATAATAAAAGATAACAAACTAACTGTTTGCATGCATAACAATATAGATATCGTTTTGAAATACGAGACAACAATTAGGACACTGCAACTTTTGTTGTATTTGACCGTGAAGGCATCAACATTGTTGGGAGAAGACCTGTGGATGTTGTAAATGATTTCACTCAGGTATGTTTCACTTGGGGTAACACATAATAATATTCGGTTAAATATTCGAAAATTGTTGGTCCCATACACTGTTTAAGTTATTTTAAAAAAGGAAACATGTGTCTATTAGAAGAATCCATCGTTTTCACTTTAGTTTGTGTCTTGGTAGTATAACTACTCTATCAAACTTTACTTTCTCATTCTACTTATTTAGACTAATAAACTTTATCCACTGACCTAAGTCACACTTTTTCTCAAAAAACTGAAGAGGACAAAAGGAAAATAAATTTAGAAATTCCAGAATGTTTGAAAAACATCATTGGCTAGACTTGAAAATTCCAAATTAAGGTGACAATGTACAACTTCTAAGCGTACCGCCAAACTTTCTCCATCTCACGTATCATTTAAGATAATATTGGGATTGACACAAAACAGTCTAAACCAAAGTCATCCACCAAAGATACTGAGAGTAAAGATGATTCCACTTCAAATATCTGTTACACAGAGCAGAAGAACAAATGTCTCCGTTTCGGTAACTAATCCATTGTTTTGTTCACCACGTTTTAATTGCATATTTTTGTTATGCTATGTTTTCTTGTTTCCAAGTTTAACTTACACATCATAAACTTTCCTTTGCTTTCCATTGACGTGGTGGTTCCAGTATTATTATTTTTTTTTTAAATTATATTACTAATAATTTGCTATTTCTGTTACGTGACTCCTATATTTATTATATACTACTCGTCTAACTTTAGTACGACAGCAAGAAAAATCATACTTGCAGTTTCATTGCTTTAAATTTGATTTAAACGGTCTAAAAACCGTCACTCACTTATATAAATTTTCGTTAACCAAAAGAGTTTTAGAATCTATTACAAATGGAATTCACATGCTTATCCCAACTTTGTTTGAATATAAGTTCCCTTACAACAAAACAAAATGAACTTAAAAAAATTGTTAAACATAATACTCTGCCTCAATTCCACCACATGTTCTTACGACATTCTCTCCATCGAAATAATTATATTCCTTCACATACACTTCTTTTTTTTACTAAAAAAAAACTTAAACAACTTCTAACCCATTGTCCATATATATTTTTGTTGCTCCACTAGAATTCAAATATAGTTTTTCTATATTTATTAATTAGTATATAACTACAAATAATCAACAAATTAAATTACCAATTAAATATTCTTTATCTTCACACATTTTTGTATTTAGACATGTGCATAGAATAACATCTCTCTTCCCACCACATTCCTTAGTTTCTTTGCAAAACATGGATACATGTTCATCCCGTATTCTAATTCGTATTGTCGCATTACCATCAAGATTTAAATTTAGAAAAACACTTATTTACGTTATCTAACAAAGTATTCACCAAATTAGAACAATCTTTTGCTTTAACATAGAATCCACCAAATTAGATCCTTGAATATTTGATATTTCTCCAATCATATCTACATCGTAAATAAAATAAACAAATTCAATATTACAATCAAACACTTTAAAAAATTATATGAAATTTAAATTTATTACCAAATTAGTGAATATTAGTATTTGCAAATTGAAGGAACTTCCTAGAAGTTTGCTTTCTAAAATTCTCATGCTTTATCGAACAAAATATTTATGGATATATCATGATCTGAGTTGTATATATTAGTCGGATTGTATATGGGTGATCTGTCACTTTATAATGAGTATTGCTGGAAATTTTATATTAAATATATATTCCCTTCATTAAGTACTTCTGTGAATTTGTGTATACGCCGATAATAAATTGTTCATTGAATTAGAGTTCCCTACAAAAAAAAAATTAAAATTAAATTATCAACTGTTATTGAATACAAAAACAAATCTTTCTTTTTGTCATTATACAAAAAAAAATATAGTATATATTTTCATCCAAGAAAAATATGTCAAGACTCTTTAGTATTACATCTCCATTGTAGTTGCAAACTTTCCACACATGTAAGATTCGAAGAACAATATGTTCCATCATTTTTTTCAATGATAAGCTCGTTGACATAAACTCTCGATGAAAAGAGAAAACATAAGTTCAACCTTTTTGAACCCATCACCTCGATTTTTAATATCAATATGAGAAATAGTATATTGAATAATCTATAGAGTTATATTATTACCATGTATTTAAAATGTATAATAGATAGGAAAATTTCAAAACAATAAAACAACTGTCAAGATTTCAAAATTTCTTCCATCATTCTCGTGTGATAGGATCAAAATCCCAACCATTTGTAGGAAGTGAATAACATGTAAATTTGTAACACAACTTTAATCACTATATGAAATAAATATTCAAAAGCAGTTTTATTTGTAGAATAAAGAAATAAATGTCGTCCTCCACAATTATATTCTCATGCAATTTCAATTTGACTTAAATCCAGTAAACAATAATGTTCATTCTATACTTTCAAATTCATTAAATGTTATGGTGGTCATTAAATGATAATATAAATACACAATCAGTATTTTACAACGTCTATTCCTTCCAATCAGTTTTTGATTATGATTGATTACGTTCATTATATATAATCAATGTATGATTACGTTTCACCAAAACATAATCACCCACCATAAATGAGAATAAATCAATATTTATTTTCTGTATATATGTCCAATGTTCATGAGCATATATTCTTAATGTCATTCTTTATCGTCGAGCATAAACTCTCTTTCCGTTTCATTCTCCATTTATACAATCTTCATTTTATCGTCCATTCTCGCTTTATTTTTTGAATAATGTAGACATCAACAACAAATGTTCACTTTCATTACTTCCTCAAAATAGTCATACATAATAGATGTGACTAATGTTTTTTGTTAGATCTTATTAAAACAACAATGGAACACAAGGAAAGCTACTTACAGACTCCAACACGAAAGGAAATAAATCAAGGAAAGAGAAAACGTAACTCTGAAGAATGAACAAACAAATGTTTATCTACAAATTCTTATCCAAACATTGCACCATAACAAACCTCTCGATCTCGATGAGCAACTGTCTTTAACTTCAAACCCTCTAACAATTTCACTATCACTTGACATAGAAGAAATGAAAGCAGCACCAACAATAAACTATCATTATGGTAAGTTATTCTACGATCAATTTATTTACATAAATTCATAAAATTGAATTCTATCTATGTTCTATTTCAACAACTTATTATAGCTTACTGACATCAATATTTAAATTGCTAAAACATTTCTCATCTACGTAAACTTGAAGAGAAAGAAAACACATCCTATGTAAACATATATCACTTCTAATTAAAAAAACACATCTACCTATCATTCATGTTTGAGAATTAGTTACTAAAAGTTCAGCATAAAACTATATCTCGGTGAATCTCATGTGTATCTAAATTCCAAAAAAACTTGTAATGTTAAGATGGAGAAGAATCCCTAAGCCTTGAAGTAATTGTAACCCAAAAAAAAAAGTCCTTCAAATGGTGTGACAAGAATATTGTTATTATTATTCACAACCAATCACTAAAATTTGTTTATGGAAGAATGAATATGATTCCATGAATGACGTGTACCTTCCCCAAGAGCAATTATGTCTTACATATATACATAAACAATTTTCTCACTATAGGAAAAAAATAACAATGGAGTGTAAAATTATACCCTCTGAATATTATGTCACTATTGGATTCACTTTGTTATTATAAACATTTATATTAACTCTTTTCCTAAAACCAAACAAAACACACAGGTACCTTTTAATTTTCTTCTAATTCCAATCCACTTAATTTAATTCATATACATGTATAGTAGTTGTATAATTTACAATCGTTAAAACTTTGAAATGTTCTTATTATTATAAAAAAAATTAACACTTCATCTCTCATGTTCTGATCAAGTGGGTGTCATTATTGCGACAAACACGGTTCTCCCTTCTCTCAAATTTAAATAAATATTACAACTAAAAAAAACTAATATTGATGTTATGTTTCAAAACAGTCCGACAAACAAATGCAAGGTCTATGCGAAAAGCAATAATCTTATCAAAAAAGTGGCAGAGGCGAGAGAAAGAAGAAAATTCTCCAAATCAACAAGTTGCAAAGTGACTAAAACCCCTTATGATATAAGGGTACTCAAAATTCATCTCAAACTAACAAAAAATGTACAATCTCAGACTAATACAAAACCAATAATCTACAAAAAGGATGAAATAAATAATTCTCAAATATAAACATTAATAATTTAAAAATATGTTGAATTTATTATAATAAAAAATTAAAAAAGAATGTCAAACAGAATCTTGATATAATTACAATCTGAATAAGACTTCTTTTTACAAACAAAGACATAATAAAATCCAAACTGAAATCCAAAAGTAATCAAATATTTAAATTAAAATTATCTTCCAAATAATATGAACAACAGTTCAAAAAACCATATAAAATTTATTGCATTCATCTAACCAAAACAAATATAATATATGTGATTTATAATAGTTAAATCAAAATCTTATTGCAATAGATCGGTCAAAGAAAGACATGCCGTTTCCAAGACCTCCAACACCAACGTATTAGGATTGTACGGTTTGGAATGCTCTTACATTTATTATAATACTCACTCATATTACTTAAACACTTATTTACTAACTCCCTAACAAAATACCAAATTTAATATTATAGGTGGATGTGAAAGATGTTTCGAGTATGGTACTATTTATATTCCCATACTATTTTACATTGCCACCTTATTTTTATTTTACAATTTTTCAAATAACACATTTTCTGAATAGACCTTGTAGTAAGGCAAAAAAAAAAGCACAAGCAATGTGACGTGCTATCATTCTATCAAAAAAATTAACAAAACAACAACAAGATAAAATTCAAAAGCATTCTTATCATATATTAAAAGGTTATAAATGTATTCCACCAAAATTTGTAAGATATATATATAGTTACCTAACAAATCATCCACCCTAATAGGCGAGATGACCACGTCAAACAAAAGTTTATCTAAAAAGAGATAAAAGCACTAAAAGGTAACACCACAATATCTACAAATGTATATCTTTATTATTGAAAGTGAAGTCTCCAATCGTATCAATGTCATGTCGCATAAAAATTCTACAAACAACATTGAGGAAGATATAATACTAGGCTTGATAAAGATGCTAGATGAGCACAATTGCTTGTGTAACTTCTTTCAAAAGGCTCAACATTGCTACAAAGCAAACGAACTTCGAAATTTGAAATTGCTATTAGTTGGACAAAAAAGTAAGGGTAAGCCATATGACCTCCCTCAAGTAAAAGAAGTTGTTGGCTTGATTGTTGGAGACATAACAGCTGCTAGTGGTCATAGAGATGTAGTATTGGAATTGCAATCAAGTCACTTGCAACACATAGGTGATGATCATCCTCTATTCATGAGTTTCCAATATCCATTGTTGTTTCCATATGGAGAATACGGATTCCATACAGAAATACCACATGCAGTGACACATATTGGCCATATGAAAAGAACTTTTATTAGCATACAAGATTTCTTTGCTTATCAAATTCAAATCAGGATAGCAAAAGAAATGACACTCATTAAAGGCGGGCGATTATTTCACCAATATGTTGTTGATGTCTACACAGTCATTGAACACGAAAGACTTCTCTGGGCAAAAAACAATCAAGAACAATTAAGAGCTGATTTGTATAACAATGTCTATGGTGCAGTTACGAAAGGTGATACTGAGGCCATGAAAGTGGGGAAAAGAATAGTATTGTCATCCAGTTTTACCAGAGGGCCAAGGTACATGATTGAAAAATATCATGATGCAATGGCGATTTGCCGAACATATGGTAATCCAACTTTGTTCATCACAATGACTTCGAACCCAAGTTGGCAAAAAATAAAAGACCATTTGGAAACCTATGGTGGGGCATCAGGCAATGACAAACCAGATATTGAGTTTCATGCCTTCCAAATGAAACTTGAAAAATTGCTAAAAGACGTCGATAAAGGAACATTTACCCCTCCATATATTGCAGGTACATATACAAACTTATAATCTAAAAACTCCTTTTACTATACAAAACTTTTTAGCTAATTAAATTTTTTTTGCTAACTTTATTTATTCAGTTCTACACACAATTGAGTTTCAAAAATGAGGCATATCTTATGCACATATGCTTTTATGGTTAGATCAGATACCAAAAATTTCTACCTCAGATGATATAAATATTATCATCTCTACTAAACTACCTAACAAAATAGAAGACCCAACTGGAATTACCCTTGTGGAAAAGCATATGATGCACAAACCTTGTGGAATGGATTGACCGTCATCACCTTGCATTAGTAATAAGACATGTACCAAAAAGTACCCCCGCCCATTCAATAATTCTACTTCAATTGATACATCATGATATATTGTCTATCGATGTCCTCTAGACAAAGACAATATTGTCACCAAATGTGGAATCAAGTTAGAAAATCGGTTCGTTATCCCCATAACATACCTATTCTAAAAACATATCAGACACACATTAATGTGAAATGGTGCAATACATCAAATGCTATCAAATATTTTTTCAAGTATGTTATAAAAGGAGTTGACAAAGCAACAATCCTAATCAAAAGAGGAACACAAAGTGCAACCCTAAATCATGAAACAAAAAAAAAGTGGTTAAAGAAAAGGATGAAATACAAGAGTATCTCGATTGTCGGTACTTATCGGCTTGTGAAGCTATGTGGCGGACATTCACATTCCACATTCACAAAAGAAAGCCATCAATTCAGAAATTGGTTATTCATCTACCAGGAAAACAATCCATCGCTTATAAAGCAACTGAAAATCTTACCAACGTCTTATCAAGATCAAATATTGACAAACAATGTTTACATAATGGATTGAGATGAATGAATATTATGTATATGCAAGGACGTTAACCTATGTCGAATTTCCCAATCACTTTGTTTCGGACCAAGAAAGCAAAATATGGAACAAAAAGACACGGGGTTACTCTGTTGGTAGAGTAGTAAACATCCACCCAACTTCTAGAGAACTTTATTAACTGCGAATTCCACTCAATGTGGTTAAAGGACCAAAGAGCTTTGGGGAATTAAGAACAATTAATGGTAATCCAAAAGAAAGTTTTAAAGTAGCATAACATGCTAGAGATTTGCTAGACGATGATAAAGAGTGGCATCACGCAATGAATGAAGCAAATCAATGGGCAACACCATTCCAGTTACAACATTTGTTTTTACTTTTACTTATACATTGTGAGGTTGCAAACACATTAGTTCTATGTGAACATTGTTGGAAATCTATGGCATTAGACATCCCTAAGAAACAACACCGAGTCTTTGGGTTTGAAGAGATGAATTTCACATAAGGTGAACTGCATGAATATACTTTGATAGAGGTTGAACTACTTCTGCATCAACATAAAAAATCACTGGACGAGTTCAAAGATATGCCCAAACCTAATACAAACGTTTTAAATGAATTAGGCAAAAGTTTGTGGAGACATAAATTATAGTATAATGAAAAACAAGAGAAAGAAGAATATAACAAATTATACAAAAGTTTAAACGGAGATAAAAACAAAGTTTACAAAGCAGTTTTAAAGTCAGTCAACGATAATATTGGTCAACTTTTTTTCCTATATGGACAAGGTGGAAATGAAAAAATATTTATCTACAAAACAATAATCTCTAAATTAAGATTAGAAAGAAGAAACGTCTTACATGTTGCATCATCTGGCATCACAGCCTTGTTTTTACCTAGTGGAAGAACAATACATCCAAGATTCAAGATACCTCTAAATGTCACTGAAGACTCTATTATTACATAAATAAAGGAACTATGCTAGCAGAGCTACTAATCAAAACTGATTTGATTATATGGGATGAAGCACCACTGTCACATCGACAAATATTTGAGCCACTTGATAGAACACTAAAAGACCTACTCTCAACAGAAGATTGTTCAGCTACCGACAAACCATTTGGAGGGAAAACAGTCCTACTTGGAGGAGACTTTAGACAAATACTACCAGGTATACCACATGGAACATGAGCATATACTGTCATAGCCTCTATATATAAGTCGATCATAAATATGGGATTCATGTCATGTGTTTCTCTTGGAACAAATAATGAGACTCCAACCATCAGAAACAACATTCGCAATGTGGCTTCTACATGTAAAAAATGGAACTGCACATACAATCAAAACAGTGAATGAGATTGACAATGATGATGGAAAGTATTCCAAGATGACAAATCTTTCTTTCTCAAGCCTAAAGGAAATCCCTTGAAACAAATCACAAAGGGTGCATATAGAGAGAACGTTGACTTACAAACCAACTTTGAATACTTGATAGAGAGAGCAATCCTAACTCCACGAAATGAAAATGTTGATGAGATTAATGCATACATGTTATCTCAAGTCTCTAGAGAATGTAAAGAATATTTAAGCTTAGACAACATAGACAAAGCCGGTACAATGGGAGTCGATTACAAAGCACTTTATCCAGTCAAGTATTTAAATTCTTTGGAGTTTCCATGTCTCCCAAAACATAAACTAAATCTAAAATTAGGAGTCCCAATAATGCTGCTTCGAAAGTTCAAAACATCAATCAAAAATAAGGTTTGTGCATTGGGACCAGACTTATTGTTAGTAATTTGGGTGAACGAGTCCTCGAAAAAAAAATAGTGACATGCACACATGTTGGTAAATGAGTTTTCTTACCAAGAATAATTTTGTTTCCAACACAATCCAACCATCATTTTGTATTACAAAGAAAACAATTTCCTATAAGAGTTTGTTATGCCATGACCATCAACAAAAGTCAAGAACAAAGTTTGAAATCAGTCATGTTCTACCTGCCTCAAGGGTGCTTTCATATCAAATCATAATTATGGTCATTTAGATTAAAGTAACCAGTCATAAGTTAATAAAAATAAGGACAACAAATGTTCTTCTTCTAATTGACTAATTGGTGAATTTTAAATACAAACTACCTTTCCATTCATACAAATCTATACATCATAAATTAATTGTTGATTCATAAGCACAAAATTAATATAAAAGTAACCATCAAATACTTCTTATTAC
>WJSH01000781.1:454-22210 GCA_009757365.2 Lepidium campestre | reverse complement strand
TTTGCAGAAAAATTGCAGGTTTGTTTCATAACTCTCTTATTCTCTCTGTTTTTGATTGTATTAATAAACTAAAATATGAGAATTGCAGAGAGATTTAAGTGTAGTAGAAAGAAAAGAGATAAAAAGATAATTGATTCATTGCATTACACAATACACTTCATACATATTTATAGAGAAAATCATAGAGGTAGTCTAGATAATTTGCTGGAATTTCAAACTTTGCTGCACCTATATTTGACAAAAGATAGATTCAAACTTAGCTGCACCTACATTTGACAAAAGATAGATTTTACCACTCCTTTCAACTTATTGCAGCTTGACATTTTCTTCTCATAATTATTCCTTCATTTTCAGAATTGGTTTGAGAGCAAAATAGGCATCACTCAACAGGAACAAACTACTCTTTGATTATTTGTTCTTCCTTGAGGATGTGAAGCTTATACTCTAGCAAAAACCAGTCCCATCATCTCCAAATTTTTCTTGTTGGGAGCACAATAAAAATGGTGCATATTCGGTAAGAAAAGGTTACAAGTCTGCAGTTTCTAACTCTAGGAATCCCTCTGTCCGGACCGGAATACAACTACACAACCCTCCTTAAATGGTATCAAGATTAAGGTACGAAAATTACAAGGTCCTCACAAACTGAAAGTTTACTTTTGGAAAGCGTTATCTGGGGTTGTCCCTGTGAGTGATAAACTGCTGACTAGAGGTATCAAAATAGACACTAGATGCCAAACTTGTGGAACCGAAGGTGAATCAATTAACCACTTTTTATTTACAAGTTCTTTTGCTAGGAAAATCTGGGCCATCTCCAATTTTCTATCACCTCAATGTGGTTTTTTCTCTCATTCTATCTACCACAATATTGACTACATTCTCTCTTTACATAAAAATCTGGGATTGCTGAGATAGTTGAGAAGAATTGGTCCATGGATCATGTGGTTAATTTAGAAAAACAAAAATAACATTAGCTTTATGTGTGTATGAATAATGATAATGAAATTCTCTAGAAAAGCAAAAGCAAAAGGCTAAGAAAAAGATTAGATAAAATCTAGCAATCAAATGAATAAGATTAGAGGATTAGTGAAAAAAAGAAAAAAATAGTGCTTGTATTGAATGTTCCCATTTGTTCTAAAAAGAGGAGTGCATTGTGCTTAATTGTAGTTCTCCTTGATTAATTCTTTAGGTTTAAACCAAAATAAAAGGGTAGATGAAATTTTTAGGAATTGATTTTGGGAATGAGATAGACTAAGATTGGTTTTGGAGTAAACTACTTGATCAAAGCATGGGTAGAATGGAAGCAAAAATTTGTATGCACCAATTTTTTTTATTTTAGTATAATTTTGCATAATGATTGACATTTCTATCTTTTGAGAGTTTAGTTACCTCAGACATTACTTAGCCATCTTGCACTTATATCTTTAGAGCCTTTGAAAGCCTTTTCTTACCTAGCTAAATGGTATTGATTGATTTCCCATATATGAGAATACACCTTAATGAATAATCTAATGTGAAGGTTGGTTTAAGGAACAATTTGCGGATTCATTTGACTAGTTTCTTGGGAGAGAATTGATAAGCCTACAGAAGTTAGAGTTCCATTTAGAATCATGCTTATGCTTTTGACTTAGTGTAATCACTCTCTTTGGTTGTTTTCCGAAGTGCTGCTAAGTTCTTGAGGTTTTGAGTTTTCGCCTATTAATCTTTCCTTCCGGTTTTGTCGGTTGTTTGCTTGAGGACAAGCAAATGACAAGTCCGGGGGAATTGATATCCAACATATTTTGCTAGTTTTCCATGCATCTTTAATCCTTTTTACACCATTTAAGAGTTGCATTCATTCACTTTATTTTAGATTTCTATTCATTTTGCATTTTAGAGTCCTAGAGTATTGTATATTTTCCTCTTTTTAAGTCTTTTCTAGGTGATTTAGACTACTTTGAAGGAGTCGAGACTTGAAGATGGATGTAGAGGCAAATAATGGAGAAAGGATGCATCAAATCAAGTCAAAATGCCCGTTGGAGTAAAAGGCCGTTGCACCCTCGACCGAGAGCATGGCCAAAGGTCGAAGAACTCTTGATTGATGAAAACCTTCCCATGAATGGAATTGGATGAAATTTGGAAAAACATAGCTGAAAGAGTTAGCTTTCATTTTTTGGTGGTTTGAAGGCATTGAGACAAGCGGTCAAGAAGATATGACACTTTTACTCCAAATAGGTCATTATTGCTCGAAGATGAAGCAAACACTATACTTTTGGTGTAACGCGCAGCGGACAAGAGATAGAAGATCTCAAAGAGATCGATAGAAAGAAATAGGCGGCAGATGAAGAGATAGGAATGTGGAGATGATGAAAAATCAATGGATAGATAAAGCTCAACTTAGGCAAATTGAATCAAGCCTAAGGACCTATCTTCCTAGCTAGGTGAATCAAATAAAACCTAGAAGGAAACCAATCAGCTATGGCGAATTTAATCAGCCCTCGTGATATACACTATATTTAGCTTCATTATCATGCATATTCTAGTATATTTCGCATTATTTAGGACTTATGTTCACTCACTTTAGTATAGCTTAGCACTCATTTCGTGTCTTAGAGTCCTAGAACTAGAGAGTCGCATCTTTTGTCTTTTTGAGTCTTATTTAGGTGGATTAGATATCAAAGACTAAGGAGATGAACCAAGGAACATTGGAGGAAAAGGGTGGAGAATGAACATTGAGGAAAGGAGTGAAGGTAAGAGTTTTGAAGTTGAATGAAAATGAAGAAAGAGGAAGTTTCAAGAGAAGACCGCCCCAGAGCAAGGGAGGACCGCTCCAGAGCAAAGGAAGACCAGCCGAGCATCACTGCCTTGAAGACGGTTGTGTCTCGGCCGGCCAGACCCAAATCATGATCGGCCAATCATGGCTCAGACCGGCCGAACTTGATCCAAGACCGGTCCAGCACTATTGCATGTGAAGCCGTTCGTCTTTTAGCCCGATCAGACCTAAATAAAGACTGACTGATCCGTGGACGCGACCAGCCGGTCATCGAGGAGCTCCTCGAGCTAGAAGTCAGCGACCGGCCAGACCGAGATCAAGACCGATCAATCCCAAGACTGGATCGGCCGGTCCCAGACCGCTGAAGGTTTGTTTTTAGGGTTTTTAGCTATAGTGTAAATACTGTTAACCCTTTGGTTTTTAGAGAGAACCAATAAATATTTCCCTTTTGAGTAGTCTTTTAAATCTTTATTCTTTGCATCTTGTTTTGAAAGATTGGAGCTTTGAGGATGAACTTTGAAGATTCTTGGATGGATTTATGAGCATTATCTTGTTTCATCAATCAAAAAGAGTTTCTTCTTAATCCTTTCCTCTTTTCTCTTTTCATTATGGGTTTGTTTGTTGTTTGTGTTGAGATTTGCTCAAGTATGTGTGAGTAGTCTCCTAATGGGTTGAAGGGTAGGTAGATCTAGGGGTTTAATGAATGATTATTATTGTTAGGGTTGTTAGATCTGTAGATCTTCCATTTAAGATGTTCTTAATACTAGGTTTAGCTTGATCAACTAGTAACCTTGATGGTGGGAAAGACATCGCCTAAGAGGTGTTCGATGGAAGTCCTGAAAGAGTTTCTTTGTGGGCTTTCCTTTTCTAGCCAATGAGAGTTGATGTTAAGGTGGAAAGTGGTATTTTTGAGCTTGTTTGTTAATGCTTGTGACTATAGGAGAGCAAATGAGAGTTTAGCTTAACCTATTGATTGCATAGGGGTCAATGCCATGAGAGTGGGTTGATTTAGATTGAATGAGTCTTAAGTCCTAGGATGGTTCTTGTTTTTTTGAAACCCTTAGCATCTTTGAGTTGTTTGTTACCCTCTAGATCGATTGTCTATCCTTAGATCCATTGCTTTTAAACCATTTATTCTTGCTCTGTTTTTAGCTATCTTTGCTTTCATTAAGTTGTTACAAAACCAATCTATTATCTTCTTTAGCTCAAGTTGATTCATTGGAATCTCATCGTGTTAGTTCTAAGCTCCTTGTGGATTTGAAAATCAAGTACTTCAATGTCATGAATGTTTGTACTTGTTGTATTTATTTGTGTGTTTGAGAAAACGAACATCACCTAGCTATCCGTCTTATTCATTGAAGAGAATTGAATCGATCTTTAAACAAAGACCTAGAAACCCAAGAAATTCTTTGAGAGAAAACTCTCGTTTTCTATGTTTTTTATTCAACGTCAACTGTCCAAAATATACAAGGGTTTACGACTTATATAGGGATCTTTAGGAAACCGTAATTCTTAACGGGCCTAAATAAGTGGGCCTAATAATTAGAAAAGAAAACTTAATAACTAATCTAGTCTTCCTAATCCTAATAAAACTAAATTTACAAACTCAATTAATTAAATATAAAATAATGCTTAAATATTCGGGCCAAACTAAAACATAATTACAAAGAAATAAACAAGAGCTCTCCTTAATTATAAGCCATCAACGAGATTTAGGTTGAAAGAAAAGCTCATTAAAGGCAATCAATGCCTTAGACAAGCTTTGTGCCAATGGTGCAGTTCCACGCTGCACCAACTTTGACCCTCGGCCGAGATTCTGGTCGAGGGTCGGACCATTTTTAATGTTCCAAGACACCCTCGGTAGATGGTGGTGGTCGAAGCTCTTACACACCTCTTTTTGTTCACTTTGATCCGATCCGGTTTGTCCAGGGTCGATCCAGCTCGTTTTAAAACATTAAAACCCTAATGTCTAAGGGTGAAAACACAATTCCTAACACATTTAGGCAGAAGCCACGTTTTTTAGAGAATTTTGAGAGAGAGGGAGAATATTGGAGACTCTTAGGATCATCATCTCCCACCATCTATTGATATTTCTTGTTCTCTTTTATTATCTTCTTTCATTATGCTTATAATTTTGTTCATGTTGCTTTTGTTTATGTTTACTTTCTTGTTTTGCTTCAAGTGTTTGATGTTCTTGCTTGGTTTCATGTCTTTAATGTTTGATGGGTTGATGGCTAGATAGATTTCATGGTTTCGTAGTGAAATCTTGATGTTTAGATTGTTAGCTTCCTAAATCCTTCACTTAAGATGATCTTAATGCTAGTTTTAGTCTGATCAACTAGTAACATTGATGGTAGGAAAAAAATCACCCGAGAGGTGTTCAATGAAAGTCCTGAAAAAGTGTTTTTGTGAGATTTCTTTCCCTAGCCAACGAGAGTTGATGTTAGTGTGGAAAGTGGTCTTTGTGAGCTTATTTGTTAATGCTTGGTAGGATTTGGGTTAGCAAATGAGAGTTTAGCTTAGCTCTTTGTCTAGCATAGGGATTCATCGCCACGAGAGTGGGTTAGTTCCAATTATGTGTTCATACCCTATGATGGTAGTTAATTGTGTGCTTGAGCTTTTTGATTTGATTGCTTCTCCCCTATATCATTTGCCTTACCCAAAAACCATTGTCTCTATTTGATCATCTTTGTTTGTTTTTGCTTATTTGTCTTTGTTTGCTTCAGCTCTTGTTTGGTTTTAGTTTGTTTATTTGTTTTAGTAGTTTTAGTTTCACAATACTCATTATCTATTTGCTTTAGCTTAAGCTTAGATTCAAATCTCAAATGCTTCTTGATTTGATTGCTTACCCCCTAGATCAATTGCTCTGCCTAAAATCCATTGTCTCTACTTAATCATCTTTATTTGTTTTTGTTTGTTTGCCATTTGAGTCTAGTTTGTTTCTTGTTTGAGTTTTATAGCTATAGTTCAACCCCCTCCCTTATCTATTGCTCTAGCTTAACCTTGAATTCTTGCATCCAAGTGTGCCCCTTATCTATTGCTCTAGCTTAAGCTTAAATTTTTGCATCCAAGCGTGTCGATTCTAGGTTCCCTGTGGATTCGAACTTCAAGTGCTCTCCAACGACTAGTTTTTTTGCATTTGTTGCAATTAATTGAGTGTTTAAAGCAAACAATCAGTGATGCCGATTAGGCTAGAGATATAGTGGGCAGAAAGTCTACAACCGGTTATTGCAAGTTCGTGGGAGGAAATTTGGTAACTTGGAATACCAAGAAACAAAAAGTGGTGTCTTGTTCTAGTGCAAAAGCTGAGTATAGAGCAATGAGGAAGCTCACAGATGAACTCACATGGCTGAAAGCATTGTTTAAAGACATTGATATTTAGTATTCAAAACCAATCACAATGTATTGTGATAATCAGGCTGCAATTCACATAGCATCAAACTTTGTCTTCCATGAAAGGACCAAGCACATTGAGGTTGATTGTCACAAAGTGAAGGAGAAGATAGAAGAAGGAAGTAACACTTTCGTGCTACACAAGAAGTGAAGATCAGATGGCATATATTTTCACTAAGACTGCAAGTCTTAAAGTTTGCAATCACATTTTTAGCAAGCTTTGACTTGTAAACCTTTTAAGCTCTTGATCTCATGTTCTCTAACCCTTGGATTGCATACTCTTTTTCCTTATGTAAGGTTTTCTCTCATGTGGTTTTCCATATTGAGGTATCTAATGAGGTGTGGTTTTTGGGTTTCCAAGCTTAGTCTTTGAACCACAAGCCTAGACCAATAACACACGGGATCTAACATAAATCTATCCATTAAGCCACCAGCGAAACCCAAGACAAAGAAGAGAAGCCAAAGCATGAAAGAGATAAGCAACCCAAACCAGATCCGACAAGATTTCACCATCAAAGCCAACTCTAGCAAGACCAACAATGGCGCAGTCACAGACGCATGCAACGAAGGGATTCCGGCGGAGAGCAGCCCAAAGTCAAAGCAAATCTTTTGACCCAACCCGATTGAAAGACCTATCTCCACTCCGTAGCCTTGTCGCCGCACCATACCCGACCACCACCATCGATGAGGGATGACACCAACAAAACCCCTCATGGTGTAACGTTGCCAGAAGAGATAGATTTTGAAACGCAAACCCAACTTGAGAAATGACCCAGATCTTTATGGCCACACAGATTCGCCGGCGGAGAGCAAAAAGGAGTGAACGATGTTGGTGTTGTTGGAGCCACTGATCACCGTTCACCCAACATCAAAGGCAACCGCTTTAGGGTTACAGAAACTTGAATGTCGGGGGAGAAATTCACGAGGCTTATTTTTGGGTTGTCGACCAATTATTTCCCCTTTGAAGTTTCAAAATAACATCAGTTTCATCTGAACTTTGGCCCTCTTTATATTTATCCATTAACCTAAAATTTTAAACTTAATTGCACCCAAATTAAAAATTTAGAATTTGATTCCACATATATATATATATATATATATATCGGTTTTTATGGTTTAACATTAACCATGAATACCAAACCATTTAAAACCAACAATAAACTTAATTTAAACCATTTATATTTAATTTAACCCTATTATAGACCCAGCTTACACTATTCTCCTCTTCCATTTTTTTTTTGGTTTTAAATGTTAATTTTATGCCAAAGTGGCCAAAGCAAAAATTTATGTACAAGAGGGTTAAAACGGAAACGAAACATAACCAAAATAAGTCGCCAAAAGCAAAGAAGAGCCAATATCAGTTGATGGGAAAGATAGCAGTCAGTTTATCATGTTTCGATCAATGAAAGGAATTGATGACCGCAACAGGAGAGGTAACAGAGGGAAAAATGCGTGTATTGCGTTCTCGCCAAATGGAGTAGAGAATGGTTGAAGTAGAAGCTTCAAGATGATAGTAGCCTTAACTGTGAGAGTAGTTGGAGAAGTAAGCTGTTGCAAGATGGCTTGTAGAGAGAGTGGTGGAGTAGCATAGACACGCCCATCAAAAGCATTCTAAATTTGGGATAGAAATGGGCATGTGAAGAAGAGATGTGCATGTGTTTCAGCTACAACATTACATAAGACACAGTCTGGTGGGACGGTCATACCCCATCGTGTATGCCTATCTCGGGTTGGTAGTCTCTCTAAACCTGCAAGCCAAACAATGAAGGGAAATCTCGGGATATGTTTCTTGAACCATACTACCTTAGCCCATGATAGGAGCGGTGAGTGTTGCCGAATATGATGGCAAGTGTGTTTAGCTGAGAAAGAGTTCTTGTAAGATCTTGGTCCAGATTTCCAAAGGAAAATGTCTGGTTTGAGAGAAGGATTTGGGACTGGAGTCGACGTTAATATTACCTGCCAGTTCTCAGCTGCACTAGAACGAGCCGCAGGCAAAGACCAAGCCCCATTTCTAACTGCATCACAGACCCGAGCTCCCTTGTGTAGCCTTAGTTGACGAGGCCTAATACTACCAATTATCTCAAGTAACGGGCCAGAACCAGTCCAATTATCATGCCAAAAGTCAGCAGTTAAACCATCCTTAACATTACATATTAAGAGATCTTTTAGCATTGGTCTTAATGCAAGCCAAGACCTGATAGTTCTTGAGAATCTGGGAGAGTCTCGTGTCTTCCAGAAAATTTTCCTACGAAAAATGTTAGCTTTCACCTAATCTATCCATAACGAACCTGCATTGCTGAAAAGATGCCAGACCTTTTTAAGCTGAAAAACCAGTTCAAACTCCTCCGATGATCGTAAACCAAGACCACCTTCAAGTTTTGGTTTACAAACATCGCGCCAAGATACACAAGTGCCTTGGGCGGAGTGTGATTTGTTTTTCCAGAGAAATGTTGAACAGTTAGAGTCCACTTTCTTGTAGAACTACTTTGGTAGGCTAAAAAATTGGCTCCAAAAAGTTACCATTCCATAGATGACAGAGGAGATTAGTCTGATTTTTCCAGCAAATGAGAGTGTTAGAGCAATCCACGAATGAATCTTACTGGTAATTCATTCTAAGAAAGGCTGGAGTGATGCTTGAGACAATGCCTTTGATGATAATGGTAGACCAAGATATCTTGTCGGAAGTGAGCCAAGAGATATATTTGTCACTGTACTTTGTTCCAAGACATAGCATCGATTAACCGGCAAAGAACAAGTCAAATTTGGATGTATTCATTTCTAGACCTGAAAAGGATCGAAACTGACCAAGCACCTCAATAATTCCACTTAGAGAGTGGCTGGAGCCGTTTGAGAAGACCAGTAGATCATATGCGAATATCAAATGTGTACGAGTGGGAGAAGAAAACTGTGGATGCAGTTCAGACTTGCCTTCCTGAGCCGCTTTATCTAGCATCTTAGATAGAACGTCCATAACTAGAATAAAGAGGTATACAGAGAGTGGATGACCCTATTGAATGCCCTTCTTACCCTTGAAAAATCATGCGAGCCCTCCATTTAAGGAAATAGAAAACCTTTTAAGTCACACATTGCTTGATCCAACGTCTAAAAATCATAAATAGATCCATCACCTCTAGAAGCTCGTCAATGAACTCCCAACATATGGTGTCAAAAGCCTTACACAAGTTGACT
Source organism: Lepidium campestre (assembly GCA_009757365.2). NCBI lineage: Eukaryota > Viridiplantae > Streptophyta > Magnoliopsida > Brassicales > Brassicaceae > Lepidium > Lepidium campestre. The sequence continues at coordinate 12,879 of WJSH01000781.1, read as the reverse complement.
TTTAGCATGCATGATGGTTGGGCAGAGGGCTTCCCATATTTCCTTATGAGTTCAGTTGCAAGTAAAATATGATCCCCAAGACTACGCCCTTTAAGAATGCAGCATGATTGGGAAAGATGTGTTTTTTTTTGAGAAACGGTATGAGCTGAGTTGCTATAATCTTTGACATTTCCTTGGAAACAAGATTACAACAACTTATTGGTCTGAAGTGGGAAAGACTGCAAGTCTATGGGAATTTTGGGACTAATGAAATATAGGTTGAGTTCATTTCCTTTAACAACATCCCATTTCAGATAAATTCATGTAAAGCATTGGTGACAGTATCTCACAATACTCCAAATGCTTCTAAAAAACTCAACATGAAACCCGTCAGGACATGGGCTTTTGCTCATTGGTATAGCAAAAAGAGTAGCATGAATCTCTACAGTAGTAACAGTTTTGAGCCTGTGAGCATATATATGGCAATAAGTCCTGCAAAAAATTAACAGAGCAGTCCGCAACAGGGAGATTTGTGTTGCCTAGCATATTCTCAAAACAGGAGACTGTATGGTTCTTTAGATCATCAGCAGATGTGATCATGTCTCCATTGCCTTTCACAAGAAAGTAGATATGATTTATGTTGTTGCGTTGAGTGACTAATCTATGGTGTAGCGTACTCAAGAAAGTACGGTTTCAGGATCAGAGGGCGGCGGCGGCGTGATGTGTGGTGGTGGCGGTGATTAGAGTATATGGTGGCGGCGTGGATAGATATAATCTCTGAAGAGATTCGGGATTGTTAAGTTGAACCTTGGCAAATTTAATAAAGCCAAATGACCGTCTACCAAGTTGTAGAACTCGAAGTTCACACAAACTCAAGCTTCCAACACACAGGAGCAAAGCTCAACGGCGGTTCGGGTTTTGAGGTACTCCCTCGTTTGAGAAAAAAAAACTCTTTCTCTTTTCTATTAATCAAAAACTCAACTCTGAAGCAAATGTTCCAAGGGATTACAATATTTATAGGAGATTTCATGAGAGACACCTTAACCCTAATGGGCCTAAACATTAACCCTAATTAAAAAGGAAAGATGAACCTACAAATAGGTCCAATTTAAACAGACTCAAAGTGGATCCATATATGGCCCACGAAAATACAAAAGAAAAAGGGCTTAAGAAACAGACATAAAATAAAGTAGAATCTATGGACTAGATATAATTTAGGCCTAGTAGGCATAATCTTAATAATCCAAGGACGCAATGCCCTTTCATGGCGCTCATGCTGCACCGGATCCCTCCCCGTTTGAGAGATTCGACCTCGAATCCGAGATGGCTTGTGGGTCAGGTTCCTTCTTCTTCTTACATACATTAGCTTGCATCTTCAAGTCGACTCCACTCCGGCAATGCTCACGTCCTCGGTCTCAGCAGACTTGTCTTCTTCCCCTTCAATGCTCACGACGCTGGAGGCTTCTTCTTTATCCTCCCTTCCACGTTCACGTACTTGAGCTGCTCGCGACCGATATGTCTTGTCTTCTCTTGGTGGTCGCTTCCTCGTCCTCACTTCAGCTACAAACTTTATATCATCCAATAGGTCCAGCAACCTATTCAGATCTTCTTTGTCTCCATGCATCGTACAACTGATGCAATCCTCACTCATGTTGCCCAGAGAAAACAACACAAGAGCACTCCCTCCAACCTTCACTTTGCCGTCCGAGTGAAGCCAAATCAATGCAGTTGGCTTATGGCATAATTGATTTGTCACAAACAAGGTCCAAACAAACTCGGTTGAGACTACATTCTTATAGTCTCCTAGATCGATGAGGAGGTGATGTTCGCTTTTTCCAATAATCAGATAAATACAACAAATGCAAAAAACTATGACATTGTAGCACTTTAGGTTTGAATTCATAGGGAATTTAGAACCAATGCGATAAAATTGCAAGGCTTAGACTCGAGTTAGAGAGACAAATATGATTTGAGTTTCCAAGAATTAAACTACTAAAATTAAACAAGGAACAAACTGAAACAAAGCAAACAAAGAAGACTAGACAAGATAAAACAAACGGCAAAACAATAGGTTTAGGCAAGGAAAATGATTCAGGGGAAGATGATTAAATCAAGAAGCATAAGAACATAATTGAAACCATCCTAGGGCATTAACAACAATGACTAGAACAACCCACTCTCATGGCATTGAACCCTTTGCTAAGCGATCAATCAAACTAAACTCTCATTTGCCAATCAAAACCTTAACAAGCATTAACAATCAAGTTCACAAAGACCACTTTCCACCCTAACATCAACTCTCATTGGCTAGGGAAGGAAAGCTCACAAAAAGATCATTCAAGCATTTCATCGAACACCTCTCGGGCGACAAAAGTCCTAGTATCTAGTTTTGAATGGCAGACTCAATTCTAGCATTAAGAACACCTTAAGTGAAGGAATCTAAAGATCTAACAACCTAGCTTCAAGATCTAACCATCAAATCCCTAGATATACTAAACCATCAACCTATCATTTCACTACTCAACCAACAAAAGCATGAAACTAAACAAGAACATCAAAAGCATGAAACTAAACAAGAACATCAAACTCATGAACAAAAGCATGAACAAAAGCATAAACAAAGCATAAACAAAATTAGAGATGATGAGAAAAAGGACTGATCATAAACATAATGAAAGAGAAATGAGAAAGGAACTAGAAATCTTCAATATAGTGGAGAAGATGATCCAAAGATCATCCTCTCGTTGAGTCTCCCAAGTATTCTCTCTCTCTCTCTCTAGGTGGCTGCTATAAAATGATGAGAATCATGTGTTTCAACCCTTAAACATTAGGGTTTTAAGATTCCAAAATGAGTTGGGTCGACCCAAGACAAACTGGGTCGGATCCATGTGAAATTTAAGTGTTTTTGGTTCAATTGGCTTGGGACCGGTCAGTCCATTTTTAGGACCGGCCGTTCCTGTTTTGGGTTGGACCGGTCTTCAGCTTAAACGACAATATCTTCAATGGTGCTGAACCAGTCGCGCCATGGGACCGGTCCGTCTCTTCGCCGGCTCGGCCGGTTGTGGGTTAAGCTTGGTCCAGCTTGTGCTCGGCTGGATCCGTCTTGTGCTCTTGTCTGGATCCGTCTTGTGCTTGGCTGGATCCATCTTCACTTCACACTTCCTTTTCCAATGCTTCTTCAAGTCTTCACACCCCATCTTTCACTCCTTTTCTCCAAATCCATTCCTCCACTCTTTCTCTCCATTGTGTCCTAGATCATCTCCTTGTTTTTTTGATATTCAATCCACCTAAATATAGTGTATGTCAACTCCTTCGGACTTGCCATTTGATTGTCCTCAAGCAAACAACCGACAATCCCAGAAGAGAGGTTTGAAAGTGGAATCTCATCATGTCAAGAACACAACAAATATTAGCATATAACAACTAATGATAGTGACCACATCTAGCCAAAAATATGATTTCCAATTGAACTCTAACTTCTCAAGGCTTATCTGTCTCTTTCAAACAACGAGCATTCACAAGATTTATCAACCAATCTTCACATTCATTACTCTCAAGAAATAGGAATGTCAATCATTATGCAAAACTATACTAAGACAAAAACAATTGATGCATACAATTCTTAGCTTCCATTCTACCCAATGATCAAACAAGTAGTCTACCCAAAACCAAACCTTAGTTTAATCCATTCCCAAAACCAATTCCTAAGAGATTCTACCCTTTTTTGATTTTTTAATACCCAAGGAATTAATCAAGGAAATTTGTAATCAAAGCACAATGCACATACTTTCTTAGAACAAATGGGAAAACACTTTATACACAAGCTCTATATTTCTTTACTTAGCTAATCCTCTAGGTTTTCTTTTCTTTTCTTCTCTTTTTCTAGGCTTTATCTTTTCTTTTCTTAACCCTTTTCTTTGCTTTCTAGAGGATCTTATCTCATCAAATGATACAAATTAGAGCTAACATTATATTTTTCCCAAGTTCTTAGTGCTAATCTCTTTTTCTCCCTTTCTTCTCAATTTTTCTTGATTTTCATATCCATTTCGGTTTACCTTTTCTAACCATCCCAAGTCTCAATCATTTTACTCCCAACCCAGAATTCTAAACCCTCTTATCTACCATTAGTGCTACTCTAAACGAGTCCCAACAATAATAAATTAACATCCACCTAGTGCTAGTTCCATGATTCTTAACTAGCAAACAAATGGAAGCCAACAATTGTCGTTTTATACTTGCACTATTTTGCACATGAAATCATTATCAACAAGAGACCTCACTCAAGCAAATCAGAATAGGGCATAAAAGAAAGGCAAGGGTTCAAGGTGGGAAACCATTTATTAAGGACAACGGCTATTTGGACTAACAAGTGTTGTAAATTAAGGTAAAGATAATCCAAATATGTGTAAGGTTATCATGGTTATGCATTGAAAATCCATAAGTGAGAAAATTAGATTCAATTAAGTTTAAATAGGTTCAAGATTGGCGTCAAAACTAGCAAGCATCATCAATTCGACAAGTTGCAAGATGAAGGATTCAAAGCACGAAGTTTACAAACTCAATAAGGAGATGTCTAAACACCAAATGCATTCCCAAGCAAGGTTATTGGCTAATAGCAAAACTATGTTCCCAACAATTTGCATCATCATTCCCCATGCAAGTGATATACAATGTAAATAGTTTCATTATCATGCATTTTCTAGATCATTTTGAATTAGCTAAGTCTTTTATTTCCTCATTTTAGTGTAGTTTTGCATCCATATCATCACTTAGAGTCCTAGAACTAGATAGTCATATATTTTGTGTTTTTGGATCTTATTTAGCTGGATTGGAGATCAATGGTGATGGAGATGAGCAAAGGTACCTTGAAGAGGACAAGAGTGGAGGATGGAATGAAGGAAATGAGTGGAAGGTGGAGTTGTGAAGTTGAAGAAGGAAGAAGAAACAAGAGAAAGACCAACATAAGAAAACTAGAGAAGAAGCTGCAGCCCGCGACCGGCCGGACTCACGCCGAGACTGGCCACTCATGGCTCGACCAGCCGAAGATGGCTCACGACCGGTCGAACCCTAGCGACGACCGCCACAACATCGTTACTTGACTTGACGTTCGCCCCAACGACCGAACGAACCTAAATGAAGACTGGCCGAGGCCAAGACACGACCGGCCAGACCCGAGACGAGAGCCACGACCCACAACCCAGCGATCGGCTGAGGCAAGACCGCGACCGCTCGATCCCAAGCCACGACCGGCCGGTCCCATGCTGTGAAGGCCTTTTATTTCACTTTTAAGTTGGGAAAATACGGTTTGTCCCGGGTTGACCCGGTTCATTTTTAGGGTTTCTTGGCAACAATATAAAAGCCCAAAACCCTTTGGATTTTAGAGAGAACCAACATACATTTGTCTTTTGAGTAGTTTTTTCAAATCTTTATCCTTTGGATCTTGCTTGAGAGAATTGAGATTTGAATAAGAATCTTGGATGGATTTATGAGCATTTCCCTGTTTCATTAATCAAAAAGAGTTTCTTCTTGATCCTTTCATTTTTTCTCTTTTCATTATGGGTTTGTTTGTTGTTTGTGTTGAGTTTTGTTTGAATATGTGTGAGTAGTCACCTAATGGGTTGAAGGGTAGGTAGATCTAGGGATTTAATGAATGATTCTTGATGCTAAGTTGTTAGATCTGTAGATCCTCCACTTAAGATGTTCTTAATGCTAGGTTTATCTTGATCAACTAGTAACCTTGATGGTGGGAAAGACATCACCCGAGAGGTGTTCAATGAAATTCCTGAAAGAGTCTTTTTATGGGATTTCCTTCCTTAGCCAATGAGAGTTGATGTTAGGGTGGAAAGTGGTATTTGTGAGATTTTGTGTTAATGTTTGAGACTGTAGGAGAGCAAATGAGAGTTTAGCTTAACCTATTGATCACATAGGGGTCAACGCCATGAGAGTGGGTTGATCTAGTTTGAATGAGCCTCATACCCTAGGATGGTTCTTGTTAGTTAAAACCTTTAGCTTCTTGAGTTGTTTGTTATCCCTATAGATTGATTGCGTATCCCTAGATCCATTGCTTTAAAATCATTTATAACTTGTTCTGTTTTTAGTTTGCTTGCTTTCATTTAGTTGTTACTTAAACCAATCTATTATCTTCTTTATCTCAAGTCGATTCCTTGGAATCTCATCGCGCTAATTATAAGATCTCTGTGGATTCGAACCTCACATACTTCAATGTCATAGTTATTCGTGCTTGTTGTATTTATTTGATTGTTGGAAAAAGCGAACATGAAATTGGCGCCGTTTTCGGGGAGTTTATGCAATTAGCCTTTAAGATTTGGTTAGATTTGCGACTAAAGTTTTTGTTTTACTTTTTACTAACTTGTTTTCTTGTGTTTGCTTTGCTCTTGATTTAGGTGTATGCAACTTCGAAGTCGCCAAAGACCAGTTCTTGATAGTGATTTGGATTTGGATCAGATTGAGAAAGAGTGTAGGCGAGTAGCAAGGGAAAGAAAAGCTAAAGAAAGAGAAGATCACTTGATTCGGCTAGGAATGGCGAATGTGGGAATTGATCCGCCAGAAGTGCTTCATGGAGATGGAGCCAATTGAGACGATCATGGTAATGGAGTTGAAGGATTACATTATCCGCCTCCAACTCCTCCACGCCAAGACCCGGTGGGGAGACCTATAGGGGCTTTTGACAAGCCAGACTTGAGAGAGGTTAGACTTGGGATTCCTACTCCCCCAATCAACACTCATAACTTTGAGGTGAAGTCTAGTTTAATCAATATGGTGCAGAACCATAGGTACAATGGTCTACTGTTGGAGGATGCTTTTGATCACTTGGATCCATTTGAGCGGCTTTGTAGGACTGTGAGAATCAATGGAGTTTCGGAGGATTTTATCAAGATGATATTATTCCCTTTCTCTTTGGGAAACATTGCTTCTCAATGGGAGAAGAACATACCCTCCAATCTTGTGTCTACTTGGGAGAATATCAAGAAAGAGTTCATCACCAAATTCTTCCCCAAGCAAAAGACGGCCAAACTCCAAAATGATATCGCAAGCTTCAAGCAAGGAGCTCAAGAGAGTCTACATGAGGGTTGGGAAAGGTTAAACTAGAAGCTGCCCTCACTATGGTGTATCAAGAGAGACTCTTTTGGGGATTTTCTACCGTGGAGTAAATGAGACCATGAGAAGAGCACTAGACACCGCTAGCAATGGGTGTTTCGCTAATCTAACAGCAACTCAAGGAGAAAGACTAGTGGAAAATCTAGGTCAAAGTGATGCTTGTTATGGAGGAGACTATGACCAAAGTATGAAGGAACCTGGCATAGATGCACAAAAGATAAAGGAGTTGAGTGACAAGATTGAAAAGTTCAGCAAGATTTTCCTTGTGGGACAAAAAGCTGTTAACTTTGTTGGTGAATGTGACATGAGTCAACATGATAACCAAGAAGAGGTGTATGAAGAAGGAGAAGCTGTCCAAGAAGAAGGAGAAGCTGTCCAAGAAGAAGTGAACTTTGTTGGAAACAATGAAAATTAACAAGGAGGGTATGGGAATCGAAGTTATGGAAACAACAATCTCTCATATAGGAGTAACAATATGGAGAATCCACAAGACCAAGTGTACCCTCCAAAGCCATAACAAGGGAAACAATTCCAACAAAGGAATTATGGCAACCAACAAGGCTATGGAAAGCCTCCTTACCAAGGGAACAATCAACAAGGACAGCAGTTCCAGCAAAAGAAACCATCTCCCGACTTGGAAGTGAAGAACATGCTTGCTCAACTAATGGATATTCATGCCAAGGGACAAGTGGACATGAATATGCAGTTTGTGGAAGTGAATACCAAGATGGACCATGGATACAATGAGCTCCAAGGAAGGATAAATGGCATCACTTCACAAGTGAAGTCTCTGGAAAACCAAATGGCTCAAGTTGCTTCCACGAGCCAAAGGCCTTCGGGTAAGTTGTCCGGAAAACCCGAGGTGAATCCTAAGGACTATTGCAATGTGATCTCGACTGAGGAAGATAGAGATAAAGATGTCAATTAAATTGCAAGGTTGCTTAAAGGTCTGATTGGAAACAAGAGGTATGAGTAGCAGTTCGTTATTTCGAAAGAGGTTCTGCCTTTGGGAAAATAAGTGTTAGTTGAGGATGAAGAAGGCAACATCGAGCTGGTTACTGCAGTCACTAAGGAGAAGTTTGAGAAGACTGAAGCTAGAAGAAAGGAAGAGGAGTCAAAGAGCATGTTAAGGAAAGCTACCAAGCAAGCATTTGATGTCAAGAAGGAAAAGGGTAGAGAGGATGAAGGTAGCAAGAGGCAAGCTGTCGAGCCTCCTCCTTATGTTCCACCGATTCCATTTCCGGGAAGGTTCCTCACCAAAGCACAGAAGAAGGTGTTTTCTCAGTTCAAAGCTAACATGAGTGAGATAGGAGCTCCTATACCTAGGATGGAGAACTTGTATGGAGTTCTGGAACAAGTGAAGTTTGTGAATGATGTTCTAGAGAACCAGAGCAAAATGGAAGAGCTTCTCCTCACCAAAGTCGACCTTAACACGGCACCACCGAAGCCAAAGATCTTGACTAAGGAAAGCGATCAAGGTACCTTAGTTGTGCCTTGTACTCTTGGCGAGCTGAAATTTGATGACGCCTTGTGTGATTGATACACAGAGTTTTAAACCCTATAAATACGTAATGCGAGTGCATAACAATCAAAGTAGTATATCTAGGGGTCGAATCCGCAAAGACCAAGAGTCACACTATCAATCTATTTGACTAACATTCAAGCTAAGACGATTCAATTTGTTGTGGTTATCAAGTAATAAGAAGTGAAACAAACGAGATTAAATTCAATAAATAAAAACACCAAGTTAAGAAAAATTCTTCAGGAAATCAGAATGATAAATTCAAGCATTATTCAGGGAACAATAAAAATCGTCTTAAACTCAAAGCACACAATTTATAGTTAATCCACTTTCGTGGCATCAACTACTTTGTCTAGCAACCTAGAATCCTAAGTTCTGTTGGTCCTAAAATTCTAGACAAGCATTAGGTTCAGGTTTGATATGTTCACAAACTTGCCTTAGATTAACTTCCGCAGTCTAGGGACAATTGCTCACCAATTGGTTTTTCAGGCTTTTAAACAATCACTTTTGGTGCATTAAAAACCTAGAGATCAAAAGCTAAATGGCAATTCAACTTAAGCATTAAGATTAAAAGAGGTGAAGAACCCTAAAATAATCCCTATATAGCTTCCATTCATTCATTCATTCATCAAACCATAGAAAATCTCTAAATTTGATTGGGAACTACTCACACATAGAGAAATCCAAACAAACAATAAAGATAGATAAAGACATAATGAAATACTTAATTAAATTAAAAGAGGGTTTAGAAAAACTTCTCCAAAGTCGAATACAAGAAGATCCAGGGAGAAGAAAAATCGCCCAACAACAGAAGAAGAAAAGAAGAAAAACGTGAAAGAAGAAGAAGAGTTTTTCATATCTAAAATTTGATGGGAGAGAAGTGTGGCTGCTCTCGCCTTTTATACTTAGAGTTTTCTGATCCCTAAAAACGATTTGGTCCTTAAACAATTAGGTCCAACTAAACAAAAACAAGTCTTGAAAATTCTCGTGCACATCGGGATCGATTGGTCCTAAATATGGGATTGATCGGCCTCCTGCTTTTTGCTCCACTCTTCGCAGCACTATCTCTCGGATCTGCCTCTAACACTCCAAACCTCCAAATTAACTCCAAATCACCTAAAAATGACTCAAAACATGCAAGAATGCGACAAAATACTCCTAAGACTCTAGAATAGAGAATATGCAAGTTATTAGCGGCAATATGAGAATAAAGGGTTCCTAAATGCCTAAACCAATGCAAAAAAATGAAATGTGGCTAAAATGCATGTATATCAGTGATTCTGGAGCTAGTGTGAATGTCATATCCTATGAGATGGTTAAGACACTTGGAGAGGAAAAGATGAGCAAGCACTCTACCTCCCTCTCGTTTGGAGATGCATCGACAAAGACCCCGGTTGGTAGGCTAGTTTATTTCCCCTTGAAGATTGGGAGATACATGATAGTAAGATTTTTTTCCACTTAGCAATTCCTATTACACTATCATATCATTGTAGTATAATAGGTATCAATCTAATCAGATGATAATGCTAGCACTTAAAACACGTTAGATCAACCTAATTCAAGCCAATCAAGTAAACGATTTCCATCAACCTAAGTGAAACAAAACGAAATAAACAAACTAAAGCAATAAAGCAGAACACAAGGATGATCAAAAGCAATATGATAACGAGCAAGGAAATTTAAAACGAAAGTAAGCAATAAGGAAAGCAAGGGCTATTGAGGAATGAGGTTATCGATCTTGGCTTAGCTAGGACTCTCTTGATTACTTAACAAACTATTCAGGAATCATCTCTAGACAATATATTTAAAGCAATCAAATTCATTCCCATGACAAATGATCTCAATCAAACATACAACCTAACCCTATCATCATAGGTTATTAATAAGCATGAAGGCATGAAGAAACAACCTATTCGAGTCAATATTCAACCTTAAAAATCAATCCCTTGATGTAGATATGAATATCTCAAGTTTTAGACTAAGTCAGGAATTTCATCAAATACTTGATAGGTGGAGAAACGCCTCTAATCAAATCTCTAGTGATCAGGTATAAATAGGCATTAAGACTATCTAAACTGAAGAGATCTAACACGTTTAAGTTTAAGCAAACAAGAAAACCCTAGATCTACCAAGATCTACCACATCTCCTCAAAAACCCTAATTGATCTACTCAATCTTCATGAAAAAATGTAAAAACACAGAATTATAAATAGATAGCATAATTAGAAAGATCAGAATGCGATCAAAAGATAGCATAAAATTACAAAGCAAAGAGAGTTCTTCAGAGATTCTAAAAGAAACAAATAAAAACGACTTGTTGTTTATTAATGGGTTAAGGAGGGTATTTATACCTCCTTCCCAAAGAAAAACCTAATCCCAAAATAAATAGGAATCCTAAAGTCAACAGGAATAGAAAAGTCAACAAAAAATAGAAAAGTCAACATTCAGGAAAGTCCACTCGACCAGGTGTGGTCGAGTGGCTGGCTCGAGTCAATTCTTTCTCTCCATTTTTCTCTGGCTCGACCTCAATCACTCGATCATGATGTCTAAATCCATACGCACAGCCATGTTCACTCGAGTCTCGCACTCGAGCATATCCATAATTCTTCCTCCTTTCTCCAAAGCCTATCTCCAGCACTCAGCTCCCATATGACGATCTCCTTCCTGTCCAAATTGCTCCCAATTCGTCCGCCAAGTACCTAAAATCACATGTATGCAATGCAAATGCAAGATATGCTAGATAAAACTAAAAAGATCCTAAAATAAAGCAAAATAGAATGAGAAATTGTGTAAAAAAGATTGTAAACGAGTCCTAAAACTACTTAAAATACACATATATCAACTCCCCCAAACTTATCCTTTTCTTGCCCTCAAGCAAAAATATAAGAACAAGCTTGGAAAAGAGGTTTGAAAGTGGGGATTCAGAACTAAAACTTGCTGCATTAGAAAATCAATTCAGTGTCCTTGTTGCTAGTTCTAGGATGCTAACCATGAAAACCATACTCAGAAAACGTTAGCCATACAAATCAGGATTCAACTTTAAACTTCATTCACAACCTACACAAGCTTTCACATTAGCCATTCCTTTTAACATTCATTCATTTGTAACCGTGAAATGAACCTACACATCGATTGAAAACTTGTTTGGCCAAGGGTAAGGTTAAGAGGTTAAAATGACCTCTTTAATGTAGCAAATACGTCAATACATATCAAGGACCACTCAGGAAAATGGAAAATGCTTTAGTAGAACGCTAAAGGTGAGCTCCAACGAATGCATACAAAGACAAGAATTCGTCTACCCCAGACACCCAAATGTCTCACTCAAGCCTAAAGATTTCTACCCAAAATCCAAACCTAAAACTACCCATTTTGAACAATGCTCTTCTTTTTAGCTATAAACTCATGTAAGGATCTTATTTCAATGAAACTTTTCTCAGTTCTTTTGATCTAAGCTAGCCGGTGGTGGATTACATACTGTGGTTCAACACTTCTCTTTTTTTTTTTCTTAGGCTTATTTTCTGATTTTTCTCATTGCCCCTTTTTCTATTTCTTTACCCAGACCATATTCACTTAGTTTTTGCACAACCAAACCCCTTTACTACCCTTTCTTTGCACAACCAATTCTTTTCACATGAGCTTTTATTTTCCAATGCTTAGACAGAAGCAATCAACACCCAAGAACAAATCCACCTAGTCCTATTTGACCCAAAAATCGTTGATCAAAAACTACATAAATTCCTACCTTTGTCGGCTCCCACCTAACACCTTATACCAAGCAATTCCGAAATAGGCCTCACATTCACAT
>WJSH01000774.1:52511-79758 GCA_009757365.2 Lepidium campestre | reverse complement strand
TTCTTTTTTCTTTTGTGCGTTTTTTTTTTTTTTTGGTAGAAAATTCTTTGATTAAACAAGAGTTAAAGAAACAAAATGGGCCTCTCTAAGAGCCTTTTCAACCCATCAGCCATTGAATTATATGATCTATTAATATGGTTGTAAGCAATAAAGACGAAACGTCTTGAAATTTCTTCGATGTCAAAAGCCAATCCATAAAGTTCTTCGTGCATTGTAATGCCGGTGATTGCTTGGATCAGTTGAGCAGAGTCTGAGAAAACCTTGACTCTTTGGATTCCCATCTTGAGCGCATGATAGAGGTCCGCTTGAAGAACTAAACCTTTGGCCAGTAATTCCAGACGGGGATACATTTATATACATGAGTAGTCACTGGAGATATATTTGTAATATACATGAGATATAACAACGATACTTTTAAATCTTAGTTTTAACTAGCAGGACTCGAATAATATCAATATAAAATTCTTGGTGCTGTGTACGGCTTGCCATGTAATAAATCAAAATGTTGCAAAATTAAGCTGTCGATTTTTTTTTCAACGATTGGATCGACAAGGCCGTATCCATACACCAAATAATATCATATGGGGATGCGATTCCTGAGAATTGAATTTTGGATGTCAAAGATAACAACTTATATGTTAATAATAAGAAGACTAATATTGTAATTGTATTAGCATCATAATTAGGGTTTTATATTCACTATCTATATATTGTATTCTTTTCATTAATAAGATTGATTAAGCCTCCTAAACCTATACAGCTGAGCCATTAAATCAGTGTTTTAAAAACCGAATCAGACCGGCTAGTTCGACCGGTTCAACCGTGACTCGTTACCAAAACTGGTCTAACTTGGATTAAAACTCGGATTTATGTTAAACCGGTAAAACCGTTCAAAAACTGGTCAATTGATCAAAAACCGATAAAACCGATCAAAAATTGGTCAACTGATCAAAAACCGATAAAACCGGTCAAAAACCGGTAAAACCGGTAACCCAGGTCAATATTAAAACCCGGTTCACTAACAACTTTTTTTCCAAAATTATATTTATTATTAGTTCTCTTTAATAAAATGGAAACCAAAAGTTTTAAAATAAAAAATTTACACCATAAAACTCAGTTTATTTTATACTCTTGATTATACTTTATAACTAATATAAATAGTGTTTGTAATGTTAATTTTTATAAATCATATATAGTAATAGTTTTGACATATTTATTAATATGCATTGTTTTATATATTGTGAATAAGATTTTTTTTATAGTTATGTAGAATATTTTTATAATTCCTCTTATTCTTTCTATTTGAATATTTTCAAATATATTATACTATTTTTACACATTATCATAATATTCATTTTTTAAAACATATTATATATAATAAAATGAAAAACCCGGTTTGACCGGTTAAACCGGTCTGACCAACTATCCAATAATACTATCGAATCGATGTTCGATCCAGTTTTCAAAACATTGCATTTAGCCACCAAACTATGCATGATGGTATTGGCAGCTGTCGATTTGATTTAAAAAGCTAATTATTTAAAGAATTTTTATACAAAATTTAAGCTATTTATATAAGATGAAATCAAATCATAGTAATTAAAGACATATGGTAATCATCATACATATATAGATCCAAAATAAGTCACCCCTTGGCCTTTCTTTCATTCATCATCATGATCGAGATCAACGTCCTGGTGATTATGATGATGATGACTAATCATGATAAGATTGGTAAGAAGATAGAGTGTAACGTCCAGACTCAGAGACACGAGTGGCATGGAACTTGGAGATGAAAGCAGAAGCTTTACGGTCAATACCTGGCTCAGCCACCCAATTACGCTTGTCCTCGTCGCTGGTCAATGCCTTTCTTGTGTAAACGACGTCGTCCAAGTATGTATCATCTTCAACTCTATAAGAAGAAGACCTTGATTTAAAGAAACTGAAGCATGAGAACTTCTTTTGTCCATAACCTCCCATGAGAGACAGAACAAGAACACTAACTAAGATTATAGACAAAAGATTCAGCTTTAAACTTTCTTCTAAGGTTTTGTGAAATTTGATGTCTTGGTGTAGAGAGATTAGTTTTAATGATGTATTTATAGAGTTATGAGCGATTCAGCTTTATGTGGGGTTTTCTTTCTTTTTGGAATCTTGGTTGGTCTTGTGTAGACTTTAGAAGTCTTTCTTTTTCTTTTTCAGGTTCAAAAATATTGTGTAGAAGTTACCAAACCTACTAAAACATACATTTGGTGAAATGTCTATTTTTACGGTTTTCATCAGAATTTGATTTTAGGTAATCGTGTAAATTTGCTATAAAGTTTAACCGATGGATAAGAGATTATCGATCTAATTTTCTAATTTCTAACTAATGACAAAAAATTCATCAAACCAACATAAACTTTACTTTAATGTTGTATCATTATTAATACAAATAACGGTTTCACGTTACATAAACTATTTTTCAGGAATGAAATAGTTAAATGTTCATTTTTAAAGTTTTTTTATTAGAATTCGACTCCAACTAGTAGTTTAGTCATGTGTAATATTATTTAAGATTTTGGAGATGTAAGCTATATGATATTCTATATCCAGAAGAAAAAAATATTTTGCCTCAAATGCAAAGTTGTTTTATAACTCAATATTTTAACCAATTCATGTTGTGATTTGCTATTTAACTTCTGGCGTATACTAATCTATTCATTTTGTGTAATTATTTACATGTATAATCCCTCCAATAGCAATAAAAAGAAATATTAAATTTAAAATAATATATTTTTTCGTATAATTAACTTTTAATCTAACTTATCCATGAGCAATTTTAATAAAATTAAGTTTTTTTATCACGTTTAATTCGTATACAAAGAAACATAAAGAACATCATAGTAAAAAAATTATTATTCGAGAATATGGAATGGGTAATTTCTAACTTTAGAAGTCTTGGTCTCTTTAATTCCTCCCCAAGTTCTCTGTTTCTTTTTTTTTTTGTCACTTCCTTTGAAGTTTCTTCAATTGTTTTTTTATTAAGAATAATCGAATCAAACAAAAAGTGTGTATTAATGAATGTTTCGTTATATGAAAAAGATAGTAAATATTCTAATAAAATTCCAAACACACTAATGTTAATATGTTGGTTATTTCTAAACAATACAATATATGCTTTTAGATATTGCTTTCTCAAATTTCAACAAAGTGCCTAACTCTACCACACTAAATTTCTGGCCAATATAGTCAGTCAACTAAATGTAAAATTAACTAAAGTATAATTAGTGTCACTATTTTCTTGTGGCTTTACAGAAAACCTTATTTGTATATGTAAGTAAACATGCTAATTTGTTGTTTAACTAAAGTATAATTCGTTTTTTTTTTTCGGCATAAGATTTGGAAAAGGCCATGGTAAGTCCTTTGCCAAATGAAGAAAGGATTTATCTTCTAAATTCAAATCTGAGAAAAACCTACAAAGAAGAGGAGGAATATTGGAAACAACGCAACCGCCAACTGTGCCTCCAATTGGAAGACAAGAATTCTGGTTTCTTCCATGCTTGTTCTCGTGGTAGGAAAGCCAGAAATAAAATCTCTGTCATTTCAACTGCTGAGGGTGAACAACTCTATGATGAGGATCAAATTGTTGACAACATCTCATCATACTTCAAGTAGTTCTATACCAGTCAGGATATTGATCCTTTAGCCTTGAGTAATACTGTGGCGGAAGCTTTGGAAAAGAAGATCACTAAGACAGAGAGGCACCTCCTTGAAGAATCACCTACAGAAATTGAAATCCGAGAGGCTCTCTTTAGTATCCACCCGGACAAAGCTCCTGGACTAGATGGCTTCTCTGCCTCTTTCTACAATACTCATTAGACAACAATGAAAGGAAAAATGATTGAGGAAATCCAAGATTTCTTCCAATCCGGCTCTATGTTGAGAACCATAAATGAAACTCATATCCGTCTTATCCCCAAGATCCTCAGCCCAAATAATGTAGCAGAGTATAGGCCAATTTCCCTTTGTAATACTTACTATAAGATTATTGCAAAGCTCCTATCAAAAAGACTAAAGCCTTTACTCCCCTCACTCATCTCGGAAAACCAGTCTGCATTTGTCGCTGTAAGAGCCATCTCGGATAATGTCATGATATCCCATGAGATGCTGCACTTTCTAAGGCAATCTAAAGCCTCCTCCAAGGGTTCAATAGCAGTCAAAACTGACATGACAAAGGCTTATGACCGCTTAGAGTGGTAGTTTATTGAAAAAGTCCTTCTATAAATGGGTTTTCCTGACCGGTCTATTGGATGGATTATGGCATGTGTCTCCACGGTTTCTTATACCTTTCTAATCAATGGTGCAACTCAAGGGGGTGTAATTCCTACAAGGGGTATTAGACAAGGAGACCCGCTGTCCCCCTATTTATTTATTCTTTGTAGTGAAACTCTTTCCGGCTTATGCCGAGAGGCTCAGATTTCAAAAAACTTGATGGGGATCAAAGTGGGCAAAGAAAGTCCAACCATTAACCACCTTTTATTTGCAGATGATACCATATTTTATTGTAGAGCCACATCAAAAAACTGCAGAGAGCTGATAAGAATTTTAAGGAAATATGAAGCAGTTTCAGGGCAAAAAATCAATGAGAAGAAGTCTGCAATTTCTTTCTCTAGAAGGACTCCTAGATCAATAAAGGAAATGGTGAAAGATACTCTAGGAATCACTAAGGAAGGAGGAGCTAGGAAGTATCTAGGACTCCCTAAAGACTTTGGACAAAAGAAGAGGGATCTATTTTCATCCATAGTGGACAGAATTCGGCAAAAGGCTCTGGAATGGAAACAAATTATTTTCTCCAGCTGGGAAGCTCATAATGTTGAAAAGTGTGCTGGCTGCAATACCATCTTTTGCCCTTTCTTGCTTTATGCTTCCAATCTCTTTGTGTAAGAGAATCCAGTCAGTCCTAACTAGGTTTTGGTTGGACTCTAAGGAGGGGAATCGAAAAATGTGCTGGATTTCCTAGGGAAAACTTACTAAAGCTAAGTATATGGGAGGTCTAGGTTTACGAGACATTCAAGAATTTAATCATGCACTTCTGGGAAAAATTAGTTGGAGAATCCTCCAATGTCCTTCATCGCTCATGGCTCGAGTTCTCCTTGGAAAATATTGCCACTCCACACCATTTCTCTCGGTTGAGAATAAGCCAAATATTTCTCATGGGTAGAGAAGTATATTGAAGGGCAGAGATCTTTTAAAACCAAATTTGGGATGGGTTGTGGGTAATGGAAAAGAAATCAACCTCTGGCAAGACTCTTGGTTAAGCCACAATGAAGCTATATGCCCAATAGGACCACCAACAGAGCAGACTAAGAACTGGAAAGTAAAGGATCTATTCATTACAAGTTCTATGGATTGAAATTCTGACATCATTCACACAATTCTACCACACCACGCAGAAACTATCCTATGCATTAAACCGAGCAGAATGGGAAAACCGGATAAACAAATTTGGCTCCATAACCCCTCTGGAAATTATACTACAAGATCATGCTATTTCAAGGCAATTGAAAGGAAGGATTCAGACAATACCAATCTACCACTCTCATACCTAAGATGGAAAGATCAAGTCTGGAATCTAAATACATCTCCAAAGTTAAGAATGTTCACCTGGAGAGCCTTGTCTCAGGCTCTTCCCGTTGGGGAAAATCTGGCTTCAAGGCAAGTGGTACATGATGTGAAGTGCCCTTGGTGTTCACAACCTGAATCGCAAGTACATGTGCTTTTTACATGTCACTTTACATAACAAGTTTGGGAGTTAGCTCCTCTTCACCTGAGATTGTCAGATCTGGAAATTACAACCTCCCACCATGGTTTTAACCAAGTTTTGAAGCAAATCTCATTACTTCTGTGTGGAGTTGTTGTTCCCCTTGGACCATGGATAGCTTGGAGCCTCTGGAAAGCACGAAACCAGAAAAAATTCAATGGAAAGGACTTCAATCCAAGTGAAATCATCCTTATAGCAATCAGAGATGCCAAAGAGTGGCAGGAAGCACAAACTGAGATTCAAAACTCACCGAGTACTCAATACTCTGAACCCTCTTCATGGAGTTTTCCATATCAGGTAGCTTCCGGTTTTAGCTGCAAAGTCGATGCTGCGTGGAACTCTTCTTCGAGATCGGAAGGGTTGGGGTGGACGCTGAAGGATTTGGAATCAAATCAAGTTACCTCTCATTCTAGATCATGTGAGCATGTTTCGTCTCCGTTATCTAGAGAAGCATTGGCAATGAGAGCGGCAATTATTGAAGCTGAATCAAGAGGAGCAAAGACTTTATGGATTGAATCGGATTGTCAAGTCCTCATAAATGCAATCAAGACCAACTCCCACCCACCTGAAATTCATGGCATAATCTCTGATATTTTAGCACTTGTAATCGCTTTTTCTTCCTTTGAATGTCGTTTCATTCCGCGAGTTGAGAACGAGGAAGCAGACTCTTTGGCCAAGCGGGCCCTTTCTCACCTCTTCGCCCATGATGTAGGCCCATAGGCCATTTATCTTTGTTTAATTAAAATCGTTTGGTTGTGTTTCAAAAAAAAAAAAATTAACATGCTAATTTTGTAGTTGAATAATATAGAAACCTTCAAACCTTATTAATTACAGTCGAATCTCTGTAAAATAATAACATTAGAACTATATTTTTAGTTTAATATATAAAATTATTAATTTAATTAGAGAAATGTTTTTGATCACATGGTTAAATATTTATTTTGCAATATTTTCTACCATAATTCCATTATATGGGATCGTGTAACTCCACATCATTTTGGAATTTGGAAGGGTTTGAATTATGAATCAGATTTTTTCGATTCAATTGTTAATAAAAAATATTAATTTAACCAAAAATTGTATTTAAAACCGAAAAATTGTATTTATTTAATTTATAGAAGCTATATTGTATAGTATTTTATCTACTTCTAATTTGTTTACCTTAATCAGACTAATTTTTTCCTCTTCCAATTTCTTTTTCATTTTTCCCTTTTCAGGTTGTTTTGGTTTTGTTTTTTTTGCCCTCTCAATTATACTAAAAACTATAGTAGAATACATCATTTGATTAAATAAACCGGCGAAAAATGAAATTTTTTTGGAGATAACGCCCAAAAAAAAAAAAGCTAAAATATAAAACCCCGAAAGGGTACTAGACTAGGACACATATAGTTATAAACTCAAAAAGTCTGCCACCCCGAATCCAAAGATCGAAATTACTAGTGAGTACATGAAGCCCAAATTGATGGCGGAGTCTCCTATGGTGAATATGAGTATCTCACAAATGAGAAAATAATTGTTATATCGGCAACAATGAATCCAAGTGCCATAACTACGCGAAGCAATGAAAAAAAAACTGAACATACCTGAAGGCGAGACCAAAGACAAACTAAATGGCCTAAATGGATGAGAGAATATGATACACTATACGAACGACAAATTCGGATCACAATCGACCAATTGTCGCCTCAATAGAGCCCAACGGAAGACCATACCTCGATCAGATCTTTAAAGTATAAACAAGGAACAAACCAACAAATCTTCTACCCGGAGAAACCAAATTCAGACAATCACAACTACCAATCGAACCTAAACCAAATGGACGAAGCCTGGAACCAAACCAAGGCTAAACCAAATACCAACCAAAATAATGTTTTGAAGTAGATCTTGGTTATTAAGATTTTTGGCTTTAAGTCAGCGACCAAATTAAGAGCCCATAGTTCTCATAAGCTCCAGGAAATTGAACTTTAAGTATCTCTTTGGAATGTTAGGGAAGGCTACTAAACCACTCGCAGGTTGGTCCTATTTAAGCTATGAAATTTCGAAATTCAGAAACGAAAAATGGACTGGTCCTATAGATAACTTAACCAGTGAATCAGACGACCAAGTGAAACCCTCCAAAGTTCTTAGTTTTCAAGGTTAAAGGATCCTCTTGTAGCTCATATATGAATCCGAGAATTAATTAAACCAAAAGACATCACTAGAATACTGATCATTACACATATTTCATATAAACTTGTGGAGATCTAATCAAAGTTAGCACAAAAGTTAAGCAAAAACAAAACAAGAGATCAAGTGGTCTTATATGTTTTACTTATTAGGGTCATAGAAATTCAATCTTTTAGAGAAAGAAATGCTTTTTAGTCATGGCTCTTGTGGTGCTTATCTTTCTTGTTCTTCTTCTTATCACCATCATCATCATCATCACCATGATGGTCTTTCTTCTTCTTCTTCTCATCATCATGGTCCTTCTTCTTCTTCTTATCACCATCATCATCACCATGATGGTCTTTCTTCTTCTTCTTCTCATCATCATGATCCTTCTTCTTCTTCATTTTCTCATCACCATCATCATAATGATCTTTCTTCTTCTTCTTCTTCTCATCATCATCATGGTCCTTCTTCTTCATTTTCTCATCACCATCATCATGATGATCTTTGTTTTTCTTCTTCTTCTCATCATCATCATACTCATGGTCTTTCTTCTTCTTCATCTTCTTCTCATCATCAGAGTAATTACCATCTTTCTTCTTATCCTTCTTATCCTTCTTCTCATTCTTCTCATTCTTCTCATTCTTCTTGTCCTTCTTCTCGTCACTCTGCAACATTTCAATAAACATTTCGATTTTGTTCAAACTCATACAAAATCAGCCAAAATATAATTCCAGATTCAGAGATTTTCAAGAACATAGTAATGAATCATACCAAATTCAGCCTCAACGTAATCTAACTCCAAATTTTTAATTTCATTTTCTCCTAAAATTGATCAAACTTACATGTTTTTTGTAATCGCTTTCAATTCTCTCACCACAGCCAGATCCATGCTCCGATTCAGGTCTCCTTCCATACTCAATCTCCGTTCTCCCTCCATATCCAGAATTAGGTTTCCTTCCATACTCAACCTCCGTTCTTCCGGAATTAGGTCTCCGGCCAAAATCAGATCCAGATTCAAAACCACCAGGTCGACCATAGCTACTGTACTCGGTTTTAAGAGCTTGTTCACCATAAGCAGAAGGCTGATGAACTGAAGGAGAAAAATTAGGTCGCTGATACTCAAAAGCATCACCGGAGCGAGATGAGAGAGGGTAACAAGTTTCGTCGGACGGTGGAATTGAACGGCCGTAAGTCACGGTGATGTCATAGCCACCGGTAAACGGCTTCGGATCGTACTCGGAGAAATCATCGACGTCATCGTCGTTGTTTGTGTAATACGGCATCGTTTTTCAAATCCGTCGTCTTCTTCGTCTCTCTGATATTCTTAGATTGGTAAGTTTCGTCGATCTCACATTGTTACTTAGTTTCTTGTTTCCTCTGTTTACATGGCGACTACTACGCAGAAAAGTCAATGCTGCCACGTGGTTTTATCTTCTTGTTTTTTACTGTCCACGTGGCTTGATTTTTTGTTTTCAAAGATTTTATCAGAAAGTTTTACAAATGAGGAAAATAAAACAATTGGTGTCGAATTGGAAGTTGACTTGGTTTTGGTGGTGAATTTTCTCAAGAATGAAATTAGTGACTATCATCCCCTCTCTTTCCTAGTACGTTTGTATTATAACTTATTATCAAGGGATTGGATTATTCGTATTTCTCACGTGTATAAGAAGGCTAATCATTTCGCAGATAGATTAGCTAACTATATTTTTTCATTATGTTCAAGTTTTCATAATTTAAAAAGGGTGTCAGATCTGTATGAGAACTTTGATTTTTTTCGTAGTATTTGTATTTGAATGTTTGTTTTAATTTTTTTAATAAATATCGGGGACTTATACCCGTTTTTCTACCATAAAGAAATGAGGACAGTGCCACATGTTCTTGTAAAAAAAGACACTCAACGAAATCACACGTGAGAGAAGTGGTGGTGGACATGGTGGAGGAGTTGGTAGTGGATCTGGAAAAGGTGGATGGATTGGTGGAGGTATAGGAAAGGGTGGTGGAGTTGGCGGTGGGGCTTGTGGTGGCTTCGGTAAAGGTGGTGGAGTTGGTGGTGGTGTTGACAATGAAAATATAATTTCAGAGTTTGAAACAGAGCATAAAGAAGAAGATGTTCCGATAGGTCATATTGTTTCAAGTAAACAAATGCAACAATCAACTAGGCCATTCATCAACGTTTCAGCACTAATGACAACGGAACCGTACAAGAGAAATCAGATCGTTCCATTACAGAATAGGTCTAGAATATTCCCAAGTAATATAAAAGAATCACTATGTAATCATTTATGATTACCAATAATACAGTGAAAAACTTCTTCAGTTAAACTTATCAGACAAAGGCGGTGGCATTGGTGGTAAAATAGGCAAAGGTGGTGGAGTTGGTTGTGATATCTTCTAAGGTGGGGGACTTGGTGGTGGTTTTGACAAAGGCAGAGGAATTGGTGGAGGAGTTGGCGGTGAAATTGTCAAAGATGGAGGAGGTGGCGGTGGTTACGGCAAAGGCAGAGAAATCGGTAGTAGTTTCGGAAAGACATGAACAGAAGTTGAGGTAGGTAGCCAATTAGAAGAGAGGAAAAAGAGAAGAAGCCGGAGATTAGAATTACGACTGAAAGTAGACGAGAATCAAGAGACATGAACGAGAAAAGAAACGTAATAAGGTAAGGGTAAACTCGACTTTTCATAGCATCAAAAGATCTAATTTAACTCAAAAAGCCTACATGTGTCTATTTCAGTAAATTTAATATATTTGAGTAACCCTCGGATTTATAACCGAACCGAACCGAAATTTGGACAAAACGATTCAATTGTTTCTGGTTTAATAGGGTAATTCGGCAAGTATTTGGGAGAGATTTCGGTTATTAGTTCGGGTCGGTTCGGTCGGAATAACCTAACGGTTAACCGTTAACCAAAATTCTCTAAACTTAAATCCCTAAAACTGTAGCCGACTCTTCCTCTCTTCTCTTCCCAGCCGAAAACGATTCTCCTTCTTCTTCTTTCAATCTTTCTTCTTCATCTTCTTTGTTCTTCGTCTTCTTTATTCTTCGTCTTCTTTATTCTTCGTCTTCCATCTTCTTCACCTTCTTCTTTCTTCTTCTTTCTTCTTCATCTTTTTTCTTCTTATTCATCTTCATTTTTCTTCTTCTTCAAATTTTGGGTAGAAGATTTTCTGTAAGTTTAGGTCGATTCGGCAACAAGATTTAGTACCCGAACTACCCGATACCCAACCCGACCCATTTTTTTAAATATATTTTGGTTCAATTTGATAATTCAGTAAAATAAACGAAAACCGAATTACCCAAATTCGCAGGGGCATATTTGAGTACTCTTTTTAGAATAACTCTAATTATGTTCATAAGATATAATTATTCATTACATGATTTCTTCTACTTTTAGAGGGAGAGTTTCCTCTCCAATTTTCCGGTGCCTTTCCGGTCACGTTTTCTCTTCTCTGATTAAAATCGTCAAAGAAAATATTTGAAGCCCTTTTTGCCATGGTTAATCTTGAATCTGGTGTTGGCTGGTTACCATCTGGAATCCTTCTCCAATTATTTTTCGGTCTAAGATGGTGTCTTTTCCTTTCCCTGGAATTTGTGGTTTTTATCTTTTGCAGGTTGGTGTGTCCAGATCCGGTTTCCAACGTTAGGTGGGATGTTGTTTGGAGCCAGCCAATAATCTCTTCACCGGCAAATCAATCAGCAAGTCTCTAAGAGGCGATTTACATCTTCAAAATTTTTTTGGAGAAGACATTATGCTGATGAGAATTACAAATGATTCTAGATTCAAGACAACAAAGAATCATCTGGAAGTGGAGATCGTCATTTGGGCTACTCCCTGAAGAACGAAGCACATCATGCGGTTTCCGGTGGTCGACAATAGTCGGAGTTTTGCATGTTGGAGTTCACAACAGGAGAACATGTGGCATTAGGTGGACAATGAGGAGGTGAACACGTGGCGTTTCTAAACTTTTCCATCTTGGACCTTTTGGGCCTCTTTATATATTAGTCCATCTTAATCTCCTTCATATGTAGGCCTTAAGCTCTAAAGTCCATTGGGTTTCTTTTAATAAAATTAGATGATAAAAAAAAAAATTTCATACATGAAAACAACAAAGAAGAGCAATCATAATCTAGTTGTTTAATAATGAATTTAGCTAGACTATCTGCACAAATATTGTTAGTTCTTGGCTTGTGTGTGAAGATGGCTTAGAGAACAAACAACTCCATGCTTTGATTGTTGCAATGTAGTGTTGGAGTCGAACATTAGTCTGCGATTGATAACATGATTATCATCTTCAAATTCTATATGTCGATAACCAGCAGTGCATAGTACTAACATTGCCCAAATGAGTGCTGAATGGCCTGACCTTTTATATTTATTTAAAATAATTTGAATTTAATTTTTAGATTAATTTTATGTTTAGTTTTGAGACAAAATGATAAAGTTAGACAAAAAAAAATGATAAAGTTGACACAATTTCTTAATCTTGATTTGCTCTAATTATACAATTAATATAATTTATTAATGAAAGATGCAGATTCTGTGTTATAAAATATTTTATGTGGCAGGTCATTTTTGGTCATATGGTGGAATCTAATATTTCTAGACTTGAGTTTGAAGGCGAAGAATCTTGCAGCTGTTGTGGAGCTGAGACTGAGACAATTAACCATATGTTGTTTGAATGCCCCCGAGCCGGGTGTACACACGTGGGCTCTATCTTAGATTATGTCAGCTATTAACATTTTCCCTAACCCTTCGAATTACTATAATTTGGTTTTTTTTTAAAGAACATTTAAGGGTGGAAGACTGTCGTAGTTATTCCTAATTGTTATGGTATATTTGAAAAGCGCGGAATGATAATTTTATTTCAAATATTGATAGGGATCCTAGGAAAATTGTTCGGCCGAAGCCGAGGATGAAGTCATTACTTAAACAAAAGCAAATGCTGGGAACTCTCAGTGTCCAACTCCAAAAAATATTTACCATCTTCGAAGAAAATCTATTTTGGAGGAGTTGATTTTCAGGCCTTAGGCGGTGTCTCATGCCTTCTCAGGGTATAAATATTTTGTGGAAGGCTATTGGAAAGTTTTCATGCTTTATTTTGGTTTGAACTGGTATTGCTTAACATATGGATAAGTGGAGTAGGTATGAGAGTGCGTGGTATTCGTAGGAGCTCATCTCCTCTACATTAGGAGTTTGAAGCTCTTTTGTGGTCGATGTGCAACCTTATCTCTTTCCAAATTATAGAAGTAGTGTTTGCAGTCGAATGTGCCGAAGTGTTGAAGATCCTTGAAAACCCAAAGAGTTGGCCAGCAACCATTCCATATTCCGACGAGTTCAAAAAATTTAGGAACCTCTTCGGATTCTTCTCCATCTCTTTGATCCCACGTGTTGAACAATAGAGTTGATTACCTGGCTGTAATGTTAGAAAGTTGTCCAGGAATCAGTCATTTGTAAACTTTTTTCCACAACATTGGTTTTCTTTTCTTCTATAATGATTGAGTTAAGTTGAAAAAAAAGTTTCTTAAATGAGTTTTTAAAAAGCAATAAATATTCTCTAAATTGTAAAACAAAATCGAAATTATAATTTATGTAGGCCAATTTAATTTTCCAAAATCATTTTCAGAACAATTTGTTTTCTAATTTTTTTAATCATTGCATTTTATGCAATAAATTTATTTTAAAAAAATTACAAATAAGGGCAAAAAAGTTTAATTATTATTATTATTATTTATTTTTTTGTTGTCCACTTTTCATTCATATTAATAGGAAAACTACAAAGTGTTCCAGGATATTACATATGGTTGATTAGTTACTCTAGCATTTTTAGCTAACTTATCTGCCTTAGTATTTGCAGATCTACTGATTTTCATAAACGAGAAACAACTCATTTTAGAACATTTAAGGATATCTTGAAAATATGTTGTAAGCGATACTGAGCTTTGACCATGAATATTGGTGTCTTGCAAAAAAGAGTATATGGTGTTGGAGTCTCCACAGAAGACTACGTTGGTGTAGCCTAAGTTCCGCAGCAATATTGTTGCTAATCTTAGACTCTCAGCTTCAGCTTCTTCTGAGGATTAGATTGGTCGAATTGTGGTGCAACCTGTAAGAATACAATGTCCGATTTTGTTATATAGACACCAACCTGCACCAGTATTTTGGTTTGAAGCTATCCATGTAGCATCTACTAAACAACATAAAGATGTAGTGTTCATGAGGACCCTATGAAATGAGTATGGTATCTGACTTCTTAGATAGGCGATAGATTGGGCTTGTTGGTGATGAAGCCGATCCATGTGTTGCCTTTGCAAATTACCTGCATTTATCCATTGCTGAAAGTCAATAAGTGCATGGTTTATAATGTCAGGTTTTGGCCATCTGTGATTTTTGAAAATCAAATAATTTCTTTGCTCCCAAATGTGCCAGCCAATGAAAGGGAAGAAGGATAAAGGCTGTTAAGAATTGCTTAAGTTGAGATTAAGCAATGCCGTAACATTGGCTTGGACATTGTCAGATGTTCTGTTAACATCCGTGAGGTGGATGGCTGGAGAGAGTTCCCAAATTTCTTTGCTAACCCTGCAATGAAAAAGGATGTGATCAACAATTTCTTCATGTTCACCACATAGTAGACAAGTGGTGTAATTGATAAGGTGCCTTTTCTTGAGATTGCAAAAGACTGGTAAGGTGTTATGAAGAACCTACCACTAGTAATGCTTAATTTTTTTGGGGTATATCAAGGTGCCAGATACGCTGGTATATGTCTGTGATGGGTTGGGGGAGGACAACAATGTGTATTTGAGTTTTCATGGAGAAGATAATATCCAGACTTTACAGAATAGTCTCCATTCTTGGTATAAATCCAAGTCACTGTGTCTTCACAACTTGTAAGAGAAGGTCTGAGTGTATAAATTAGATCTCTATCTTCAGGTTTAATAACTGCAGCAATTTTAGCTGAGTCCCAGGAAGTAGTGTCCGGTATGAAAAGGTTGTTAACAGTGAGAGTATGGCAGCAAGTAGAAGATATCGGCTGAGCTGGTGTAGGAGGATTGCGAGGTAACCAACAATCTGACCATACTGAAATATCTTTTCTATTACCAATAATCCATCTGGTTCCTTTTGTTATTAGATTGTTACCTTGTAATATGCTCCTCCAGCAGGATTAGAAATCTTTTTGGGTTTAGCCTCTAATAGTGATGAATTGGGATAGTACTTGGCCTTGTAGACTTGAGCTAGCAAAGAGGATGGATGCTTGAGTAGGCGCCAACTTTGTTTAGCAAGGAGGGCAAAATTAAAGTGCTCGAAATCACGAATTGCTAAACCTCCATGCTTTTTAGATTTAATGATTTTATCCTATGCAATCCAGCATACTTTTTGTTTGTCTTTTGTTGTGGACCACAAGAATTTTCGTGTAGCCTGTGTGATCTGCTGAATGAGCTTATTAGGCAACAAAAAATAGGACATACAGTATGACGGAAGGGTAGTTATAACAGACTTGATAAGTACTTCTTTTCCTGCAGGGGATAGCAAGTGAGAGTACCAATTTTTTAATTTATTATGTACTCGTTGACTAAGATATGAGAATGCATTCGCCTTGTTCCTTCCTATAAACTCAGGGAGTCGTAAGTATCGACCAAAACCTCATATTTTCTGAATTCCTGTAGCTTTTATAATCTGGTTTTGTATATTAGAGAGTGTACCTTTGGTGAGTGTAATGGCCGACTTCAGGAAATTCACTGCTTGCCCTAATTCTTTTCTGTATATGTTAAGTAAGTGTAAAATGTGTTGACATTCTTTCATGCTGGCTTGGCAAAACAATAGGGAATCATCAGCAAAAAACATATGTGAAATAGGAGGTCCATTTTTACTCGCTTTGAAATCATGCAGCTGTTTATTTTTAACTGAGTGATGAATAAGACTTGATAGTCCCTCCGTGCAGATCATGTATAAGTAAGGTGATAGTGGATCGTCTTGACGGATGCCTCTGTGGGGATATATCTTGTTTGTAGGACATCCATTGATTAATACATAGTATAAGTCACTGTACTAATGCACTTCATAATCCACACACACCATTTTGCAGCAAAACCTAATTTATTCATGACTCATGCAAGAAAGCTCCATTCAATTTTATCAAAAGCTTTTGTAATATCAAGCTTTAGAGCCATGTATGGTGTTGACATTTGATATACATGAATTTTAGCCACATTTCATATCTGTTTTTGCATTGGTTTAGTCACTTATGATTCATTTATTCTCATATTATGACTAATAACTTGTATATTCTTCATTTTAGAGTCCTAGAAGTGTTGTGTCGCATTCTTGCATATTTTGAGTCATATTTAGGTGATTTGGAGCTGATTTAGAAGCTTGGAGTGTTGGAGGCGGATCCGAGAGAAAGTGCTGCGAAGAACGAAGCAAAAAAGAGGAGACCGATCGGTTCCGAGGCGCTGAGTTTTTTTCCAGAAACGTTTTTATTCAGTTGGGCCGAATTGTTTAAGGCCCATCTCGTTTTTAGGGATCAGAAACCCTAAGTATAAAAACTAGAGAGCAGCTACCATTTTGGGAGAGAATCACTTTTCTATTTTTCTGAATCTCTGTTCTTTCTTTTCCACTTTACAGACAATTGTTCTTCTTATTTTCTTCTACTTTTGTTGGGGCGATTTTTCTTCTCCCTGGATCTTCTTGTATTCGAATTTGGAGAAGTTTTTCTAAACCCTTATATATTAATTTAGTTTCAGTTTATCATGTCTCTCTTATTTGCTATTGTTTGTTTTGATTTATTTATGCGTGAGTAGTTCCCTAATCAAGTTTAGGGATTTTCTAGGGTTTGATGAATGAATGAATGAAAGCTAGATAGAGATTATTTTAGGGTTCTTCACCTCTTGTAATCTCAATGCTTAAGTTGAATTGACCATTTAGCTTTTGATCTCTAGGTTGTTAATGCATCAAAAGTGAATGTTTAAAAGTCTGAAAAACTAATTGGTGAACAATTTTCCTTAGACTGCGGAAGTTGATCTAAGGCAAGTTTGTGAACATATCAAACCTGAACCTAATGTTTGTCTAGAATTTTAGGACCAACGGAAGTTAAGATTCTAGGTTGCTAGACAAAGTAGTTGATGCCACGGAAGTGGATTAGCTATACATTGTGTGCTTTGAGTTTAAGACGGTTTTTATTTGTTCCCTGAAGAATGCTTGAATTCATCATTCTGATTTCCTGAAGATTTTCCATGAACTTGGTATTTTAATTAATTGAATTTAAATCTCGTTTATTCTCTTTTGTTACTTGATAACCCAAACAACTTCGATTTGTCTTAACTTGAATTTTAGTCTAATTGATTGATAGTGGGACTCTTGGTCTATGTGGATTCGACCCCTAGATTTACTACTTTGATTGTTGTGCACTTGCAGTAGAAATTGATAGAGTTTAAAACTCGTTGTATCAACATTTTCCTAGTGTGCATTGAATGTAATAGCTCATGCGCTATTAAGACATTATCTGTGATGAGTCGACCGGAAATAAAAGCGGTTTGATTATGTGATATAATATGTTTGAGATGTGGTTTCAATCTTTCAGCGAAGACTTTTGAAAGGAGTTTATAAGCCACATTACACAGGCTGATGGGCCGGTAGTCCTTAACTTGTTGTGGGTTATCAATTTTGGGTATTAAGCTGATATGTGTGTGGTTTAATGCTTGATCAAGATCTGTATTATCGAGAAAAGATTGAATATACCGTACCAGATCTTTTTTAATAGTAGGCCAATGATCTTTGTAGAATCCTGCTGTAAGTCCATCAGGTCCTGGAGACTTCTCAGAATGCATTTTTTGTAGTGCTCTAAATATTTCCAGCTCTGTGACATCTGCCGTTAATTGAGCATTTATATCTTCAGTGATACGAGGTGTTATATGCTGGAGTATGATACTGTGATCAACATTAGAGGAGGACGAGTAAAGTTCAGTGAAATATTGTTGCACTGTGTGCTCAATAGAGCTGCGAGTAAGATTAAGAGATCCATGCTCATCTATAAGAGAAGTAATATCATTGTATACTCGTCTTTGTTTTGTTTTAGTATGAAAATACTGAGTATTTTTATCCCTGCTTGCAGCCATTGAATTCTGCTATTTGTTTTCCAATATTCCTCCTCCAACCTATATTCCCTGTAAATAAGCATTTTGAGGTTACTGATAGTATGACAATCAAGAGGAACTGAGCTGTAGCTTTGTGGAGTGAGGTCTTTAGTTCTTGTATCTTCTTCTGTGAATTAGTGATTGTAGTGGATTTCCATCTGGATCAACTTTGTCTGCATATCTTAAGAGCCTCACTGAATCGGTTTGATGGTAAATGTTGGCATTGCTCAGTCCATGTTTGGTGGATCAATGACTTGATATCTGGATTGAATCGCCATCATTGCATTGTACCAAACCTACATATTTTAGTGTTTTTAAACATAATTGAATCTAATTTTAGTTAGTTTTAATGTTTTGTAGGGTCTGAATAGGAATTGCTTTCATTGCTCTAGAGAGCAAAAAATGGTTTAGAGCACTTAAATTAATTCAATCATGCTCTAGGTTTAGTTTTGACTCTCATTACTTTAGAAATCCTTTTTTTTTTTTGGTTGTAGAAACCCAAAAAACCTAGAGCACAAGTTTATGCACTTTAGAAAAATGAAATCGTACAAAAAAAAATCTATAAAAAAAAATTTACAGCCTAAATCTTATAGCAAAATACTCAAACCTACGGTTATAACCAATCAGTAATATAGTCTTGTCTTGGTTTTTATGCAGTTAATAGATTTTTGGACACTTTGAAGCTTAAATGAAGAGTTAGAAGCTAAATATCAAGTCAAAATTCTCAAAAGATGATCTTGGAAATCGATGATTTGAATCGATTCTATTGATGGTCCTTTACTTGGACTGATCGATCCACATGAAGTATCAAAACTGGGAGCATAGACCGATCGATCCTCCCTTGGA
The DNA here is from genome assembly GCA_009757365.2 of Lepidium campestre. NCBI lineage: Eukaryota > Viridiplantae > Streptophyta > Magnoliopsida > Brassicales > Brassicaceae > Lepidium > Lepidium campestre. The sequence goes on along the minus strand of WJSH01000774.1, from coordinate 60,834 downwards.
TCCATTAATCTTTATGTAAGACAAAAAGCCGTGGAGTCTGACCGATCAATACCTTCTCGAAGAATCAAGATCAAATATGTATTCTAGGAAGGATCAACTGATTCTTAGTTCAAATATTCTAGAGAATTTTCTCTACGATTTTATTTTTATGTTTTTTACACTACGGCATATATATATAACCTTATAAACTTATTTTGTAATCACACTTGCTTTCAATAAAATTGGAACTGAGTATTTGTAGTATGTTATTATTATTACTAGATGATTTCATGTGATATGGATGAGATATATTTTTTGAAAATATTTATATATTTTTAATGTGAAAAGAAGAAATCCCAAAACTCATGTTCCATGTGTTTCCAGAGAAACACATCACTGTACTCATTTTGGTTAGGCAAATATTCAGCGCGTAGTTGATTAATAATTTTCCGAAACCGCCTCTCATCCGCTGCTCAAAAGAGCCACTTAAGCATTCCATAGAAGACCCAAATATCGAGTACTACAGTCTCCTACCGTATCAAAGAGTTTCTCTGCTGTACTCCATTTATTAAACCAGAAAAAGCATCCTGTCCAGACTTGATATTGGCCTTAGTAAACTCGTAAGCTTCATCTCTGACTTTTAGAACCTTCTTCAACATCCATGAGCCTTGAGATCCTAATGTGGCATCCCAAAAAGATTTTGTAATATTAATATTTGATAGCTAATATTAATTCAAAAGAAATTTTGTTGAATGACCATAAATAAGATCAAATTTGTGGTAGTATATCTTTTCTTACTAAAAGTCAGAAAATATTATATATCTTCTTTATCCTATTAAATATGAAAGAATGACTCAACTAGTGCAGAAAGATGACTTAATTATAGATATAATCGTTTGCCAACTAGTTAAAATTCAAAAGTGAGGAAATTACATGAATTTCTCAAGGGCATAAGTTTATTACGATAATGCCATTTTGATTTAATTTAATTTTTGTTTTTTTAATAAATAAAAAATCAAAATCGAAAACTGCAAAGCAGTTATCAAACGCGAGAGTTAAACGAAAATCAAACTCTCAAAAATCAAACTTTTCTCTCTCGAACCCTAACTTCTCTTCTTCTTCATCTTCTTCGTTCTTGTCTTCTTCTTCTTCTTCTTCTTCTTTGTCCTCTCTTACTGTTTTTTCTTCTTCTTCCTTCTTCATCTTCGAGTTTCTTCTTCGTCTGGGCCAACGACCTGCATTTAGTCATATAAAAAGGTAAGGTCGAAATCTCTGGTTTCGTTTGAAACGGTGAGGTCATAAACATTTGAAGATAAAGGCTTGCAAATAGTGATATTTTTTCGATTTCGTTGGGTTTGCAAGATTCTGGGTTTGGAATTTCGAAGAAAGTTAGCAGATGCGATTTCGTTGGTTTGCACGATTTTTGGTTAGCAGATGCGATTTCTGGGTTCGCGGCTACAATAACTACTCTGAAAATGATTTGTTTGTAGGGTTTGTAGATAGTTTGTTTGTGTTGTGTAGGTTTAAAAGACAATGGGTTGGTTAATTAGGGTTTACCGGGAACGGTTGTGTAGGTTTTCAACGAGGATTAGAGTTTGTTCTGTAGGTTTTGAATGAGGTTAAGAGTTTGTTCTGTAGGTCTATTGTGTATGTGGTTTAGCTGTAATTCCTTAGTAGGTTTCAACTAACCTTTGTAGGTTTGATGTGAGCGTTACGTAGGTTTGTTATCTTTTATGTAGGTTTTCAATAACAATTTTCATAACTTTATGATGGGTTCTTTTTCTCTCAGCGATGGCGCAAAAGGATTATCCTGATAGACTATTCAGGATTGGCAAGAGTGGTGAGAGTAAAAAGAGCTTTAATAGTAGTTGTAAACTCCCGGAGTTTAACCAAATGCGTCTAGCTATTGGTGAAGATGCATTCACAGACATTAGGGACAATTTCTCTGTTGGAGTTGTGCTGAAATTGAGTGAGAGGAAGTATACATGGGCTGCAAAGCCAGTCCATTGGTTGCTTTGTAATCAGCTTCATATTGATAGAAGCAATGAGATGTGGGTAGTGGTTGGTAGCAGGCTAATCAGTTCTCTCTATACGAATTTGAGGAGATATCTGGTCTGCCCTGTGGGCTGGTCATTGAAGGAGTAGATGTGGAGGCATCCCATGAGGAGTTTTGGACTGAGCTAGGAACACCCCATACTGAAAGCCCGAACTTCTATGAACTGCGAGATGCGTTCCAAAAATGCAGGTATATGGTGTATATATTATTCTGTAGGTTAGAGGGTTATGAATATGTAGGTTTTTGTATTTACTTATGTAGGTTTTTTAAATATACTTATGTAAGTGCTTTTATTACATTATGTAGGTTTAAGCAAAAGTTGGGCTTTAGTAGGTTTTCTTGAATGGTTTGTAGGATCTGTAGATTTATTATGGATACTATGTATGTTTGTTTTGAAATTGGTGTTTCCTTATTTTCAGAAACTGGACATTTAAGAGAAGGAGAATGCTAGGCCTCCTTTTCATTTTGCATCTTGATATTTTGGGTCTGCACCGAGGGAGCCGGATCCCACTTAGAGATGCTAAGAAGGTGTTTAATGTGGAGACTTTTGAAAGGTATCCATGGGGTCGGAATGCCTTCCAATCCTTAATCAGATCCATTAAAAGAGCATCATATGATGGGCTGACTTACAACATACATGGCTGTGTCCATGTGCTGTTGATATGGGTATTGGAGTACATCGAATGCCTTGGTGAGAAATATGGTACCCGGATTGAAGGTGAGAACATTCCGCTGATCCGTTGGGAGGCAGCCAGGGGTAGAGGAAGTTTGGATGCTATCATAGAGGAGGAGATTCAGAACTCAGAAGGTGGAAAGATATGTAGGTTTATATAATGTAGGTATGTAGGTTTATAATTATACTATGTAGGTAGGTTTGTGGACTAGTTTGTAGGTTTTCATAAAAACTGATTGGAACAATTTTTTCAGATTCATCTTGTTAAGCACATGGTCCACAAGCCGCTAGATGAAATTTATCCTATATGGGAGGGAGAGAATAGTGAGGACCCAAAGGTCCATAATATGATTCAGGATATATTTGAGGACACTTTAGATGAGACCGTTTGGGATTATTCAAAGAAGAGGAAGTCGGACAAGGAGGTAAATCCAGGGAATAAAAAAGCAAGGAAGGTAAGATGTTTCATGTATGTAGGTTTATTTGAAGTTATGTAGGTTTTAAAAATAATTCAGTGGTATGTAGGTTTTTGTGCCATCACATGTAGGTTTTTTAAAAAATGCTTTATAAGTTTCTAATTAAGCATGATCTATTTGTGTAGGGGGTGAAAATTCGGGAGGTGAAGGTTTAGCCTCAGAAGAAAAAGCCTCCAAATAACAATGCAAAGGACAAGAAGAAGCTGAAAGAGGTCGAGGGCTCAGATGATATGGACATGTCTTTGAGATCCTTCCTTAAGGATCAAGTTAGAGAGAGGGCTCAGTCTTCGATGCAGAAGGAGCAATCTTCTATAAAAAATATTTTGGAGGGATTGGTGGCCAAGCTCGACGAGGCCAAGAGGAAGAATGACGACAAATACGACAGCTTGAAAACCGACATGGTCGGTTTGAAGACGAGGTTTTCGGAGATGGAAACCAAAATGTGTGGATATGAGAGTCCCCTTGCTTTGATTGGTGATGGAAAAAAGAGGGGACTAGACTTGGGGACTGGTAGTAGTGCTCGTGTAGAAGCATATGAAACGGAGGATGAGGGAGAAAAGGAAAAGGATGGGGAAGGAGTAGATAAGAAAGATGGGGAAGGCTTAGAGATGGAGGAGGAGGTTGGCAAAACAAAGGACAAATCTCGGGTACGTGATTCTCTTTTTTAAGGGGAAGTAACCCGGAGATTTCATGTAAATTATGTGTTGTAGGTTTATTGATTTCGTGTTGTAGGTTTTTTGAGTAAGTGTTGTATTTTTTCGAACTCAATCATCCGAAATTTGACATGTTCACTGTTATGTAGATTTGTAAGATTTCATTCTTCTGCTTTGTAGGTTTTATAAAAACTTTGTAGGCTTAATAAAATTTAATTCTTCATTGATAATGCAAAGTCCTGAAAGGTAGTGACATAGCAAACTTCGGACCCACAGAGTCCAATGACAAAGATTGTGAGATCTAGTACTACAGAACCCGCAGGGACTTCCTACACCACCCCTCAATCTGAGGGCATCATCAATATGACATTAGATGATGGCATCATTGATATGACTATCGGTGATGACGATTGGTTGAGGACTGAACATAGGGTTGACGAGGAACAATCAACAAAGGCATCTGACAACGCCATGGCAATGGCTATAGTGCCGGTTACACGAGAGAGTAGAAAAATTAAATTCTCTGCTTCACAGGTAAGTAAAAATTTTGTGTAGGTTTATAGTGATGGGTTGTAGGTTTTTCAGGTATGATGTAGGTTTAATATGTAGGCTTAGGTTTTCATAAACTAATTTAGCTTTCATTCTTACAAGTTTTGCCTTTCAAAGGTTGTTCAGTTGTGAAGCGTATTCTGCAAGGTGTTAACCACTCAATCGTTTTATATGATCCTTTTGGTGATTATAAGAAGGCACAATTTGACAACCTTGTTGATTACGTCTCAACGGAAGAATAAGTAGACATAATAAGCAACAAAAATAAATGTGTGCTTACCTTGTTGTATAACTTCTATTCATACTCAGGTATGGTGGCGGCCACCGTAAAAACACTGACTTCTACCTCGGCTTGATGACATGTAAGGTGCACTTGCCGCCTAATGACACTCGATACGGCTGGTTGACTACACAGGTACGTATGTAGATTGTTTAGTGTAAGTTATGTAGGTTTAAGTCAACTACTTGTAGGTTTTGTTACAGCATTGTAGGTTTAGTGTAATTTATGTAGGTTTACTTCCACTCCTTGTAGGTTTTGTTACAACATTGTAGGTTTAGTGTAAGTTATGTAGGTTTAAGTCTAGTACTTGTAGGTTTACTTCCACTACTTGTAGGTTTGTAGCCCTTCATGTAAACTTATGATTTTAAAACTTCTTCCAGCATATGGCCGTTGTTATGCTCATGTTTCGAAGAAGACATGTCCAGACGGTAATGCCATTCAGAAGTCGACGCATTGCTTTTGTTGATCCAGAGTTCTCTACAATGTGGGCTTCAGAGTACGAGAAGGATTTCCTCCCCAACAAGGGAAAGAATTATGTCTTCAAAGAAGGGTTTGTAGACTTGTACAAAGGAGACGATGGTATGAATGCTACTGGGAGGGAATAGATAATTGATGTTGATTGGGTGTACATAGTACACAACATTGGGGAAACTCATTGGGTGGCCTTAGAGGTGGACTTATTGAAGAGTAGGATCAAAATCTTTGATTCCTACATGTCGGTAATGACTGACCAGGTCATGGTAGGCCGCTGCAAAGCCTTTTCTCGGATGATCTCACTATTGATCAAGCAATTGTTACCTACGGCTGACAAAGAAAGGTTTACGGGAACAACTTTCAAGACGACTAGGGTGAAAGGAACTCCACAACAAAGCTAAGATGGCGATTGTGGGATATTCACTCTTAAGTTTGTTGAATGCTTGGCCCTAGGTGTGAATTTTGAAGGTTTGAACAACATCATGATTCCATTCCTTCGGATGAAGTATGCGGCTGAGACAATGGATGAGCTTCCCGGGGACTGTGAAGTAATCATGAGCGATCCCAACCCACGATCTGATATGGATGATAAGTTTTAATTCATCATTGATAGTCAACCATGAGATTTGTAGGTTTTCAATCTATAAACTATGAAGGGTCTTTTGTATTTATGTAGGTTTATCATCAGATACGTTGGAAGTTTTTGGTTAAAACGATCTGCAGGTTTTAATTTAGCCTACCTTCATAGGTTAGTATTTTGTTATGTAGGTTCACGATAATCCTACAAAGGGTAGCAATGTCTGTTTCACTTTGAACGCCTTTGTAGGGTTAACGTATATGAACCTAGTAATCTTTTGTAAAAAACAATCGTACCTTCGTAGGTTTATCTAATTACTTTGTCAATTGGTCATCCCTATGTAGGTTTAAGAACACATAATGTAGGTTTAACAACAGAGAATGCAGGTTTAACAACATACAATGTAGGTTTAAAAACACACCATGTAGGTTTAAAAACAAACCATGTAGGTCCATATGGCACACAACAGTAACACAATTATCAAGTTTGAGATGGGCAAGTCCGACTATTATGGCCCCCTTGAGAACACTTTGTACAAGTGTACATCTTCCTTGGTCGTTTAGACTCAGCTACAACCTCTAGGACGCTCTTCATTCTTGAGTTTTTTGGTTTGCCTGCTTGTTTTCGAATGTCAGGAGGATTACAAACCTTATTAGCCACTTCATCAGGGACATGAGTAGCAGCATCTCGAGGCTTAACACATTTAGCGTACGTGTCGTACAAATATGTTGTGTGGTAATAGGAAAGAGTGAGGGAGACAATTGGAAGACTAGCACTTTCAGCGGCAGCTATGGCATGGACACACGGAATTTTGTCTAATTCATACCTTTTGCATGAAAATTTTATCTCCGTCAAATTGACAACATTAGATGACGTGTTATTTGTGACTTGTGCTTGATGTTCATCTATTTGTTGTACGTTATATAATTTTGCTTCCTCAACTCTTTCCTGAGAAAAACAAGAAAACAACTCATATGACTCTAAAAACTAAAAAAACTACGATGGCCCAGAATAAACCTACATAGCAAAATAATAAACCGACATAGCACCGCTATATACCTACACAACAGGGATTCGTACACCTATCTTACTCAATTTTGTAAACCTACAATACAGGGATTCGTAAACCTACCTAACTCAATACGTTAACCTACAATACAAGGATTCGTTAACCTACATAGATGAGACTAGTAAACCTACATAGCAACACTTTCTCAACGCCAGAAGTGAGAACTGTTGTCATTAAACTTGCATTTTTCCTCGTATTAGCGAACCACCGTGTTAACATGGACCTTATTGCGTCAAGTAGTTGCACAATTGGAAAAGTCCTAGCTTCACGCAAGGCATATGATTGATTGATTCAGCTATGTTCGTTGTGGTGATGTTGTACCTATTACTAGGGAAATGTACGCGACTCCACAAACGAACATCAACCCTGACTAAATAAGCATGAAGACGAGGATTAAGGTCTTGGATCTGTGCAAATAGGTCATTAAAATCTTGCAACCTATACGCTGCGACAACTCTCTTAAATAGCTTGAAAGACTCTAAAAACTAAAAAAACTACGATGGCCCAGAATAAACCTACATAGTAAAATAATAAACCGACATAGCACCGCTATATACCTACACAACAAGGATTCGTACACCTATCTTACTCAATTTCGTAAACCTACAATACAGGGATTCGTAAACTTACCTAACTCAATACGTTAACCTACAATACATGGATTCGTTAACCTACATAGATGAGACTAGTAAACCTACATAGCAACACTTTCTCAACGCCAGAAGTGAGAGCTGTTGTCATCAAACTTGCATTTTCCCTCCTATTAGCGAACCACCGTGTTAACATGGACCTTATTGCGTCAAGTAGTTGCACAATTGGAAAAGTCCTAGCTTCACGCAAGGCATAATTGATTGATTCAGCTATGTTCGTTGTGGTGATGTTGTACCTATTACCAGGGAAATGTACACGACTCCACAAACGAAGATCAACCCTGACTAAATAAGCATGAAGACGAGGATTAAGGTCTTGGATCTGTGCAAATAGGTCATTAAAATCTTGCAACCTATACGCTGCGACAGCTCTCTTAAATATCTACATAAAGGCGAGCAAGAATATATGGACAAGCTTGTCTTCCACGACATGACCGCTCTGTCACGGAGCAAGTGTGTCGTTCCACGTAATCTTTAATGTAGAAGCACAAGCTACCATCAATTACCGCTCCTCGAACTTTCCATTGGCATTTAGGCACCCAACACCTCACCCGCAACAAGACTCGCGTTGATGCTATAACATCAAAATCAAAACGACGGAATACAACAAGAATCTTCAACCTTGTCTCCAACTCCTCCTTAGTTGGATAACATTGCCCAATGGCCAAGTCTACATCACTCAATTCTAAGCCCATAAACTCATCACGAGATAACACCTCCTTTTGCTTAGAGGAATTGTTTTGAATCTCCTGAATACGAGTGTACTCTTCATCACCAGAACTTGCACCATCAGGATCATCACAGTAGTCAAACCTGCTTACTCCGTCTTCATCCTCTCCATTGTCTCCATCCGCTTGTTGATTTTCTGAAACCTTACAAGACTGGTT
>WJSH01000774.1:37330-52484 GCA_009757365.2 Lepidium campestre | reverse complement strand
AGACTGTTCTGAAACCATACAAGACTGTTCTGAAAACCTACTACCCTGCTCAGCTTCAGACTCATGAACATTTTCATCACGAACTACTGCTTCTACCTCTTCTTCTGATTCTGGATCCGATGTTTCCGTAAACTCAGCACACATACGCAATCTAAACCTCCTAGACTTCTCCACAAAGACTATAATTAGTTCAGTATCAAATAAGTGAATAGGTGGAGTATCTTCAGGAAGCACTCTCATTTCCTCACTCGGCCTCCTATAACTAACACTGACATCATATAACCGTTCACTCATCTCAAATAAGTTGCATAAATCTGAACATAACACCCAGATATTGTGATTTGCATGAACTCGCATGAATTTGCTCCCAAACGATTTATCAACATAAAAGAACCACCGATTTTCCTTATTCCTCCATCTTTCACATATCACTTCCACTAGACTCATCTCAAAATTATAACAGCTTAAAGGTTTTTCTCGTTAGAAAAGTAAAGAAAACGAACTCACAGATGATGAAACATATGAGCTCAAGGTTGTTGACGACAATGACATTAAATATAATTGTTAGGTGGATGGTAAATGACGTGGCTAAAATTGTCATTACATGATACCTAGGTATCTCAGAAAACCTACAACATAGGGCCCAAAAACCTTCAAAGCGTTGCCTGCAAAACTACATAGGTAACAAAACATACCTACATAGCTCATCCAACAAACCTACATAGCTATTTCTACGAACCTACCGTGAAACCACTTCAAACCTACAAATCGTATGCATTAAACCTACAAACCTTAAACCAAAAAACTTACAAACCGTAGACTAAAAACCTATAAACCGTATTCAACAAACCTACAATCCATAGATAATAAACCAACAAAACGTTTGCAACGTAACACCATTGACCTACATAGCATATTCAGAAAACCTACAAAAAGCGAAATCTAGTTAACGTTTCAACCTACAACAAACTATGCTGGCAACTCATAATAAACCTACGAGGATGAGAAATCAAACCTCTATATGAGGCTTAAAAACCTACATTGTGTGCTGAACTATATCTACTTAAGCATGGAAAAAAACCTACAAGCCGAAAAGAACAAACCTACATAACGAGAACCATAAGTCGGCAAGGCATTAACTTTAAACCTACATTACACGTTACTTTACTCCACACTGGATACTTGAAACTAAACTATTTCCGAAAATCTACATAGCATGATTTGTAAACCTACAAATCATGCAAACATTCAACCTACAAAGGATACTTCAACAACCTACATAACAACTTCCGTAAACCTACTTAACTGCGCCAGTTTGTCTACATCCACCAAAAAAGTTTCTTGTTTTCCGCGCGCTGACGTGGAATTACTCATTAATGGCAGTTTCGTAATATTTTTTTTTGTTTTCAAAAGAAATAAGGGTAAAACTGCCTTATTGGAGCCATAAATACTATATTTGCAAACCATATATTTTTAGTACTTAACCCATCTTTATGCACTAGTATAGTAATTCACCCATTAAATATTGATATTTGTTTCTTACTATACAATTTTTACAATGATCAAATTTTACAAATGTCACCAAAACTTTATCTATGTGTTACTTATCAATATTATTTATATACAATTTTAACTTTATATGACCTAATATATATTATTTAAAAAATTAGTTGGTGCGCTTTTAGTCGTGAGATATTAGCGCGCAATATTTTAAAAATATGTTATCTATTAATATCCGTTAATGATAAAGTAACTAAATACTTCAACAATTAAATATTTCAGTCATTTAACTAGTTTACATAAAGTATGAACAATTTTGATAGAAGACAAACAGAACTGTGAAGTTTGTAAAATAATCTAAGCAAAATAATTAAATATATCTAAATTGTGAGAAAATAATTTAATAGTGAAAAAAATGTGTCAAAGGATTAAAGGTAGAAGTAAACATTAAGTAAATACTCAACATAAGAACCTACCTCGCCTATATATTTGAGCATTAGACATCGGATTTTAGATTGTGTGGTGTCTAACTTCCTTCTCTCAAAGAACTCTAGAAAATCTTAAGATTTAGATTTTGTTTTCATAAGATAATAAAATAGATTTTGATCTCAATGTCGAAGCTGTTTCTGCTGAAGATCATGAGTCTCAAGATAACATAAATGAGACTGCTTCAATGTGTAGGATCTGTCGCGAGCTGTTCAGTGAGGATATTCGAAGAACATGTGTTACGCTTCAATGTGGTCATTACTTTTATCTTGGTAATTTTTATTTGTGTGTGTGTATTGTTATGAGATTGTTATTTGCTATATTGTGACATTTATCCATCTCTTATTGACATGTTTCTGTATAGATTGTATTTGATTACAATTTAATGCAAAGAAGGAGATGATGAAATGTCAGAATTGTCAAAATGTAGAACAAGTCGATGTTGGAGTCAAAGAGACAGTCCAAATTCAAATATCGGTGCTAATGGTTCAACTTTTGAAAGAGAATTTGCTGGTTTAGAAATATATAGCAGCAGAGACATGGTAGTATTTCCACACATTAATCAAATGCTATCTAAAAACCTTTTAACACATATTGTTGTATGAAGCTGAGAAGTTGTTCCTTATGTTATTGTTGGACGTAGCGACTGTGGCTGAGGTTGAGGTGGAGGTAAGAATTGTTGTTGAACCTGAAGTTGTAGTTGGAAATGAGTTGTATTCGAACATCCTTGTTTGATTGTAATTACGATGAATAGGAGTTTTGAAAGGAAGTAGTTTGAGAAAAAGTGGAGTTCAAACTAGGATTGTAACAAAGAAAAGACATGGATTGTTGTCTCCTTCAAAACGAGAAAACATCAACCATTTCATTGGTGTGAACAGATTGGAAGTGTGAAGAGAATTCTTTATGGGATCGAAAGACTCGTCCGCATGTAAAACATTGCATGTTGTTTTCGAGTATATTTAGAGGATTTATTGTAAATAGATAGATAAGAGAGACCTATACATATGGAACTCCATGTTATGGAGACAATAAATTTCATGGAGTTCCATCCTCTTACTAACTGCAGAGAAATACATCTCCGTAACACCATATGATGTTTGTTGCTACTACTCGCTTTCTTCTTATTTGCAATGCCTTGGTTTTATAATTTTTTACTTCTTAAAATTTAATCCATGAATAGACAATATATGTTAATGAAAATAAACATATATAGTGTTTTAACTAAGTTCCATATAATCTAGAACCATTAATATGTTTTTTGAAGTTTATTAACATATAGAGATAAACCTTTTTTTTTAAACAATAAATGTTAACAAAAAGTCAAAAATAAGTTCATCCTTTACCAAATTTAGACATAAATCTTAATCTATTGTATCTATTTAAATTTGGGATTATGGATTTTATTGATAAAAAGATAATTGTGAATTTTTTAAAAGAAAATATTTCCCTTTTCTGTCTATTTGTTTTAGCTGTAATAAAATATTTATTTTGACAGCTTATACTAATTAAAAGGAAACTTAGTTGACTAACCTCAAATAAGACCAAATTTGTGATAATATACCTTTTCTTATATTAAAAATCAAAGTATTTAAGATTTTGTCTTTTTTACCAAATACTGATACTAGTTCTTACTATACTATTCTACAATAATAAGAGTATACAATTTTCATGCGTTACTTATTGAAATTATATGTATATAACTTAATCAATGTGTATTATATTATTATCAAAAAAATTAAATATTATGTATTTAGTTAGTCGCTAGATGCATATAATTGGCGCGTAACTTTTTCTTTTAAAATAAATATAATTAGCGCGCAATATTTTAAATATCAGTTAACTATTGATATCGTTAATTTTTGATTGAAAACTAAAATAACTGATTTACAAAAAAGCAATTGTTAAGAGAAATTATAAACTGCGAGAAAATAATGTGTAAAAAATATAGAAAGAGTAAGAGTAAATATTAGGTAGCTACTAATCATTCAGCTCGTCTATATATATGAGCTTGGGACATCAGATTTTAAGATTGTGTGTTGATTAGATTTTGCTTAGATAAGAAAATGGATTTTGATCTTAATGTCGCAACTGCTCCTGTTGAAGATCATCATGTGTCTCAAGAAAACAGAAGTGAGAGTATACCAATGTGTACAATCTATCGCGGGCCGTTAAGTAAGGATGATCATCGAACATCTGTTACACTTCAATGTGGTCATCACTTCCATCTTGGTAACTATGGATCCATAATTTCATAAAACGTTTTGTATCTTGTTTACTATGTTCTTATTGTAGCAATAAATGAGAGTGATTTATTTTACTTTCTTATGGCAGTTCTCTTGGTGAAGCCATCGATTTATTATTGGGTAACAATCCAGTAGTTTCATCTTCTCCAATGGTTCAATCTTATTCATCAGTGAACCACTTTCATCTAGGAAATAACTTAATGCCTAATGCTCCGATGGATAATGATTTAGTTGTGAGGCTTTATCAAGACGGCAACTTAGTGGCTAATGTTGCATTGGATCAACCGTATCCATGGGATAACTTAGTGGCTAATGTTCCAATGGTTCAACCTAATCCATGGCTAGAGGCTAATTCTTCAGTGCAGCTGCTTTATCAAATAGATAGCATAATACCTAATGCTCCAGTGCCTTACGATTCAGTGTTTCAGCCTTACCAAAATGTCAACTTTGTGGCTAATGGTCCACTGGCTAGCTCTTATCCATATAGTACCATAGGGACTAATTAATGCTCCAATTGTTCCTCCTTCTCCAAGCGTGAGCTGAGTGGCTAATGCAGTGACTTTCCTTTATCCATTCAACGAAAGTGGTAGCAGAAGTGGTGGAGGCCAACCATTTTAAGTAATTATCATAATAAGCATTGCTTAAGAGAGAGGTTTATTGTTGGTTCTGTAACTACTACTCACTCTCTTTTTAACAATAAATTCGTTGTTCCAAATTAATATGGTTTATATTGAATTGTTTTTGTTCGAAATCAGTATATTTTAAGTATGAGCATTAACAACAGATTTTTGGTTTGGATTAAATTTTAAGTGTTGATTATACAACATTATAAGATAACACACTGGGATCAGCATTAAAATCGTAATTTGAGAGCTTTATCCATCAACTTGTTCTCCTACAAGCTTAACCCATTAACTGTCTAAATTAAAGTAGGACATATCTTAGTGGCAATGCCTTAGCTTAATTTTAGTTCTTATGATTAGACAATATATGAGAATGAAAATGAACGTATATTAAATTCTGTATAATTTAAAACCATTATACTTTTTAAGATGAATAACATATAGAGACAAATCACAAGTAGTGATTTCTCTCTCATCGAAGCCGATTTCTTTGCCTTGGAACAAATCTCCGTCAAGCTTCGCCGGTGTTGGAGTCGGTGGGCGGTGGCTCTCACAGCACCGCCGCCAGCTCTCTTCCTTTTGTCCCGCCGTTGATGGCGCTTTTGTTTTTCATCTCCTTCGGTATTGACGGCTGATTTGAACGGATATGACGGGTCTTAGATCTTCTTTGTCGGCATCAAAGCTCACGTCGTGACTCGTGGTGGTCGTCGTTTCTCTCTTGGCCGCCGCGCTTGCTTCTGTGGTTCTCTTTCTAGTTCGTAGCTCGACGGAGCTCTTCATGCATGAAGGTTGACAGGAAAATGGCTGGTTTCCAAGGAGGCTCGCCGGATCTCGGGTTTTTCAGAGGTGGGCTAGTCTCCGGTGAGGTTCTTTTTCCCGATCTGTTGGTCCTCTCTCTTCAGTTCATTATTGCCGTTTGGTCTAGTTAGTCTTCGTTGGTATAATCTTCAGTCTTGGTTTAGTTAGGGTTTCTAGTTAAGATTTGTTATATCTGCTTTCCTCCGATGATCGTCTTGTTGTCTTCTCCAGTTTCGGTATGGTTCTGTTCTCCGTCGAGTTTGGTTTCCTCCGGTTTGAGTATGATCCGCTCCTTGTTTCTACTCCAAGACTTAGATCGTGATCTGGTCTTTATTAGCTTGTTTTAGGCGTCTTCTAGTCGACTGTAATCAGCTTTGCCATTTCCGGTGTGTATTGTGGGACCCTTCTGCCGGTTCTGAAGCTTTGTTCTTCCATTTATGAGGTAGTCCTATCCGCTATAGGAGGTTTCGTCTACCACTTTGGCTTTGTTTGGTCATGTGGAGGCTTCGGTCATCTGTGTTGGAATTGCGTTATGTCAAGTTTTCTCTTAGTTATTCTATTTTAGCATTTTCTGTTGTTTGAATCTTTTGGTTTCCCGTGTTAGGGCTTAGTTTCCGGGAATATTTTCTTGTTTCGTCGGCTTATGTTTGGCTCTACTCTTGTATTTCATCCATGTTTATTAATCAATCAGACGAAAGAAAAAAACATATAGAGACAAATATTTCAGGAAAACAAGTCCAACTGTTACTAAATATATAAAAATTTAAATCCATCGTATCTATTTTGAATTGATAAAAAGGTAACACATTTTTTCCAGATTGCTTTCATGTTATTTGTTTTAGATGTAATAAATTTTTTATTTTGACAGCTTATAGTAATTAAGACATATAATTACTGATATTGACATATAAATTATTTGTGACAGCTAATAGTAATTATTACTAATGACTAATTTTAGTATTTTAATTTGAAAGCTAATAGTATTAATTAAAATGAAATTTGTTGAATGACCTTACATAACCATCAAATTTGTGATACTATACGTCTTTTACTATATTCAATTTTTTTATTCTTTCTTTTTCGACCAAGTATTGATATTTATTTTTTCTATAATATTTTACAATAGTCTCTCAATATGTAAATTTTGCAAAACTTTTAACTATGTAATACTTATTTATAATATATATATATATATATATTGGGACAATATGTTAAATATCTGGTATCTATTGATATTTGTGAGGTATTTAATATCAACAACTAAATATTTCCATAATTATTAATATTTCACAGTTATTTAGCTACATAAAATATATACAAGTTTGATAGAAAATTAAATAACATTTGTAAAGTTTGTACAAGAATCTAAGCAGATAAATAACTAACTTATTATGAAAAAAAAATTATGAGAAACTATAAATTGTGAGAAAAATATGTACAAAGATAAAACAGTAAAAGTAAATATTGGATATATGAATCATCACATTAGATTAATCTCAACTTTCGATGTGAGAAATTCATCACATTTTAACACATCCAAGACTAGCTCGTCTAAATTAATTAAACTTCGAACATCAGATTTTTAGATTCTTTAGTGTGTCTTATATAAAACTTTGTTCCTCTTAGAGAACTCTAAAATATTTTGTGATTTAGATTTTTTTTTCGTTTTTATTTGTTAAAAGGATTTTGTTTTCAGAAGATAATATTATAGTTTTGAGATCTGAGAATTAATGCAGACGAGTTGCAGATTTTGATCTTAACGTCGAAGCTGCTCCTGATGAAGGTTATGAGTCTCAAGCTAACAGAAATGAGAATGTTTCAATGTGTATGATTTGCCGTGAGTGTGGATATTGTTATGAGATTCTTATTTAATTTGATAAATAACCATATTTTATTGACATGTTTCTATATAGATTGTATTTGTTCAGAATTTAATGTTAAGAAGGAGATGATGAAGTGTTTGAATTGTCGAAACGTAAACCAAGATCGATGCTGGAGTCCAAATCCAAATATTGGAGCCAATGATTTGACTGCTGAAGGAGAATTTAGAGGTTTCATAATATAGAGCCACCAATCCAAGGCTTTTTCGAAGTGCCTCGAAGCCACAAGTGATAAGAGCACGGCGTTATTTTGCTCATCCATTGATCAATGCTCGGTAATTTTCCTGATCTTTTTGTTGTTATCTATCGTCTTTATATGTACACATTCAATCAACTATATATTTCTTTGCTCATGCGTAATTTCTTGATCCTCCACAATTTCTTGATCATTTTTGCTGTTTTCAAATATTAGATGGATTTTTATTAAAACAATAAATGAGAGCGGTTTCTTTTCTTTTCTCTTGTGGCAGTTCTCTTCGTGAAGCCATTGATTTATTATTGGGGAAAAATCCAGTAGTTCTGTCTTCTCCAATGGTTCAATCTTATTCATGGAACAACTTACCGGCTAATGTTACAATGCCTAATGATCCAATGGATGATGATTCAGTTGCTAGGCCTTTTCAGGACGTCAACTTTTGGAAAATGTTCCACGAGTTCAACCTTATCGATGATATAACTTACCGGCTAGTGCTTTAATGCACCAGTTTTATCAAGGAGATAACTTAATGCCTAATGCTCCGATGGATAATGATTCAGTTGTGAGGCTTTATCAAGAGAACAACTTAGCGGCTAATGCTCCGCTGGTTCATCCTTATCCATGGGATAACTTTGCTGCTAATGCTTCAATGCACCCACTTTATCGAAGAGAGAGCTTAATACATAATGCTCAAATGGATAATGATTCAGTTGATCAAGATGTCAACTTAGTGGCTAATGGTCCACTTTTGCTTTTATATTTCAACAAGTAAATTTAAACTTTTTAAGTATAGCGTTAACAACAATTTTTGGTTTTGATGAAATTTTAACTGTAGATTATTATACAACATAATAAGAGAACACACTGAGATCATCATTAATTAAAATCGTAATACAATTCTCAAGCGGCTATAGTAACTAATTCTCCAATGGGTGGCTTTATTTGATTGCGGTTGCAACCAAAGTGATAGCAACGGTAGTGGCTAAAACAAAAGTTGTGGAGACAAACTATCTTAAGTAATTAGCATCTTTGGTCATCAACTTTTATGTTTAAGAAAACTGACAACTTATGTTTAAGTTTAATTTACTTGAGATCTTTTAATTTTAGATTTTTTGATGCATTTTTGTAATAAGTATTGCTTTAGAGAAAGGTTTGTTGTTGTTGGGAGAAGCTAATTACGTACTTGGTGTAAAAATACAACTAGATCCATCAAGAAAATTATTAGCTCTTTCACAAGAGTCATACATTTGTACAATCCTTGAAAGAATTAACATGCTTAATTGCAATTCTATTGAAATTCCTATCGCAAAAGGTGAAGGCCTAAACCTTGATATGTGTTCCAAGAAACTTGAGGACAAAAAAGAGATGGAAAATGTCCCATACTCTAGTGCTGTGGGTAGCTTGATGTATGTTATGACGTGCACCCGACCAGACATTTCTTATGTTGTTGGATTGGTATGAATGAGTTTAGGCTAATCAAGTATATTAGATGAATGACATACAGTATATATACACAAGAGATTAGGTGTGACGTAATTACAAATCTATCATGTCCTATACACCCCCTCAAAATGGAGGTACACATGTAACTCCAATCTTGCTTGTTAATTCTTGGAACCTTGGTTTCGGAAGAGTCTTTGTCAACTCATCTGCAAGTTGTGCCTTTGTAGAGATGTGTGTGACTCGAAGGGCATGAGATTGTATCTTGTTGCGAACAAAATGATAATCTAAGGTAATGTGCTTCATCCTTAGTGGAAAACGAGATTAACACAGAGATATGTGGCGCCAAGATTATCACAATAGATTATCGGAATGATGGGTAAGGTGATCTACAGTTCCGTGAGCAATGAGCATGTCTAGGCGACTACCGCTGTTGTAGCGGCAACATACCTATATTCAGTTTTAGTGGATGATCTTGCAACGCCATTTTATTTATATGACGACTATGAAACCGGTGTACTTCTAAGATACAAGATTTACGCAGTAGTGGAAACATAGTCATCCGGATCTCCAGCATAGTCAACATCTGAAAAAGCATGAAGTGTGGGACTAGAGTTGGCACAAATGTAAATACTGTGAGTTACTGTGCCTTCAATCTATCGTAGTAATCTCTTCATCGCCTGTCAATGAAGATCTGTTGGACAATGCATAAATTGAGAAAGTTTGTTGATAGCATAACAAATATCTAGGCACGTAAATGCAAGATACGGTAAGCTCCCAACAATAGTTCGATATTTTCGTGCATCAGTCAACCGAGTACTGAGGTGAGAGATAATTTTGGTGTCATGGCTAAAGGTGTAGAGATAGGCTTCGCCTTAGTCATATTTGTCTTGTGGAGCAAATCAAGAATGTACTTCCTCTGCAACAGTTGCATACTCTGCGATGTTCGAGTAACTTCCACATCGAGAAAGTAACTCAAGTCACCCATGTATTTGAGAGAAAATTTTGCAGACAAAGTATTAAGGAGAATACGAACCAGGCGTGGAGTGCTTCTCTTGACTATGATATCATCAACGTAGACCATGATGTAAGCTAAATCTTGTCCTCTTGAGTACACAAAAATTGAAGCATCAAACCGTTATGTAGTAGAAAGGACTTCAATTCTTGATACCACGCGGGGATTGCTTTAAGCCATATAGTGCTTTGCGCAAGCGATATACATGAATAGGGTGATCTTTGTCAATATATCTTAGTGGTTGAGAGACATACACTTCATCAGTGAGGTAACCTTGAAAAAATGCATTGTTAATGTCAATTTGTTTTACATCCAAGTTACGCCAAAGTACAATTTTTAGTATCAATCGAACTATGGCAGTCTTCACAACTGGACAAATGTCTCCATGTAAACTTTGCCATATTGTTGATTGAAGCCACGTGGGATGAGTCTCGCTTTGTACCTATCAATCAAGTCATTCAGACAATATTTAAGTGTATAAATCCATTTTGTACCAATGACATTTTGATCCGGGTTTGAGGGAACAAGATCAAATGTATGATTCTTGATCACAACTCCATATCCACCTATCATTGCTTTTGTCCAATTCAGATCCTTTAGGGCTTGTTGTAAGGTGCGTGGTTCTTTAGTTGTTTGTTTCATCTTGATAGTAGACAGATTTAGCTTCACTTTCGACTTTGTGATGCGATTCTTCGCACGGGTCTGTATTGGGTGAATGTTTTATGGGGGCGGGGATATTGTGGAGTGAGTAGGTGGAGGAGAGATGTATGTGTCGGCAGTTGGGAAGTTGGAGAAGACACGCTTAACTCGTGTTGGGCTGTAGTTGAAGCAGAGTTTAATGGGCCTGCTTTTGATAAATTGGGCCCATCTTGATTTAATTCTTTTGTCGGGCATATTTGCAAGTTCTGGCCTGGAAGATTCATATCAGGCGAAGACGACGACTGACCCGATGAAGTCGATGAAGAAGACTCATGCATCGATGATTCAAGTGGAGGATCCAAGCTTGGTTGCTATTGAAATGATGGCGTTGGCGATACGAGTGGTATGAGCGAGCGAAGCGATATGGCGTTGGCTAGAGATTGAGAGGATTGTGTAGGTTCAGGAATGTCTAGAAATGGTGAGGTTGGTGTAGCAGTAAC
Source organism: Lepidium campestre (assembly GCA_009757365.2). Taxonomy (NCBI): domain Eukaryota; kingdom Viridiplantae; phylum Streptophyta; class Magnoliopsida; order Brassicales; family Brassicaceae; genus Lepidium; species Lepidium campestre. The sequence continues at coordinate 41,164 of WJSH01000774.1, read as the reverse complement.
AGCGAAAGGGAAACACGACTCCACGAATTGAACATGTCGAGAGGTATAAACACGACCAGTGGAGCGATCAAAAGACAAATAAGCGCTTTGGTGAAGCGAGTAGCCGATGAACACACACGGGATTGAGCGAGAAGCAAGTTTTTTGGTGCATAGGGTTGAAGCCACGAGAAACAGAGAGAGTCAAAGACCCTTAACTTCAAGTAATTCGGTGATTGGCCAAAAATTCGAGCATATGGAAAAGTATTATCAAGAACCGGAGTGGGCAAATGGTTGATCAAATACACAACAATTGAAAATGCATATAACCAATATGTTGTTGGAAGGTGAGCGTGGCTGAGTAGCGTTAAACCCGTCGCCACATAGTTGCAATGTTTCCGTTCAGAAACTCTATTGTGATCCGGTGTGTGAGGTGGAGTAGTGAGATGTGTGATTCCGTGAGTAGCGAGAAAACTCTAGAGAGCTATTAATTCTCCACCATTTTCAGAGTATAGCGTTGTGATCTTGGACTAAAATATGTTTTCCATCAGTGGTTTGAAGACTGTAAATGTTTGGAGGACTTAGGATGTTGTTTAAAGAGGGTAAAACCATGTGTATCGGGTGTAGTGATCAACAAAGATTAAGTAGTATTTGAAGTTATCGATTGAGATGTATGGGGAGGTCTACACATCGGTGTAGACGAGTTCTAAAGGTCTGTTGGAGATAAGTGTGTTGTTTGAAAAGGGTAATTTTGTGGATTTTATTGATGAAACAATTTGAGCATGAAAAGGATTTATTCAAAGAATGTGAAAGTGACAAAGAAAAATGAGAGACAACAGTGTTTAAAGTAAATAATGAGGGATATCCAAGTCGGGAATGCCAAGATGGTAGAGATGTCTTTGGGGATGGAGTAGCATAAAAGGTCATGGTAGTGGATGGTTGCTTCGGCCACTCATACAAGTCGTTTTCAACCTTGTCGTGGAGTAACAGGGTTTCCGTGCTGAGATCCTTCACCTTAAATAAAGTGGGAAAGAATTCAACGGAGACATCATTAGCATTATATAAATGATACACCGAGATAAGGTTCTTATGAACATTAGGAACATAGAGTATATCACAAAGTTTTAAAGAGTGATGTGATGTAGAGAGAGTTGAAGAACTTGTGTGTAATCGGAATTGTAAAGTCATCGGCGATCATAACGTCTTCACCTCCATTATATGGCTGGTGGATGGAAAGGTTTTGAAGATCAGATGTGAGATGATGGGTGGCGCCGCTGTTGAGAATCCAATTGTTTGGTGTGTACAATGGAGCAGCTGCCAAGTTAGCTCTAGGTTGCCATGGAGTCTGATGCGTGGATGTCGTTGGAGAGTAGACATTATCAGCAAGTAGTTGGAGCTATGTGCAACGTCTCACACTATGACCGAACACACCACAAAGTTGGCACTTCCCTTGGTAGCCTCGATGACCTCGTGTATCATTCCTTGCAGTAGTAGAATTTTGTTGTTGACCATAGTTATTGTTGTAACTATTGTTCTGGTATGAGCGAGGTGGATTACATGATGGAGAGGGACTCTTGTATGAAGCCACATTTGTTGTGATTGGCGGGGAAGTGATCGAAGATGAGGCAGCTTGCAGACGTAGCTCATGATTGATGAGCTTTTCGTGAAGCTCAGTCAAGGAGGGTGGTCGATCTCGACCTTCAATATGATCAATTATGGTCTTTTAATCATTAGGCAATCCTTCCATGATGAATTCAATTGGATCTTCAAGGTCAATAGGTTTCCCAAATATTGCTAGTTGATCAAATCGAGTTCGAAACCTTGAAGATATTCATCAATGGATCGAGTTCCCTTTGTCCATTGCTTTATATGTTGTCGCAGCTATTTGAGATGACCCTGAGATGGCTTGGCATAGGTATAGATGAGGGTAGACCAGATATTTGCAGCAGTGTTGGTGGTAGAGATAATTGGTTGAATAGAAACCGAGATTTCACCGAGCAAGACACTATAAATTAGTTGATCTTGGCATTTCCAAATAGTGTATTATGGATTAGCGGCAACACCATCTATGGTGGTGAGAGTCGGAGGTGGTGGAACAACAAAGTCATCGAGATGTTTGGCAAGGGCGTAGCCATCAAGCAACACATGTACTGTCGGCGCCACATGAGAAAATTGGTGGAGGTAAGTTTGGTGACATTTGTCATGTTTACATTCAGGAGATGAGTTGTTTCAGAGACTGTGATAGTCTCAGGATATGAAGCCGGTGAGGAAGTAGGAGTCGTCATTGAAGGATGAAGAGAAGAGCGAGAAATTTTTTTCAAAAATATTGAAGAGAAGAGTTGCGGCTTATTGGATTAGGTATGTATTAGGTATCGAAAAACTGCTCTGATGCCATGAGGGAGTTTAGGCTAATCAAGTATATTATATGAATGACATACAATATATATACACAAGAGATTAGGTACTACGTAATTACAAATATATCCTCTCCTATATGGTAAGTCGTTACCAAATCAAACCCCGGGAAGAAATATTGGATGGTAGTGAAGAGGATCCTTAGATACTTGAAGGGAACAATGGATTATTCCGTATGTTATCAAAGAAATGATTTACCCTTGACGAGGTATACCGATGCCGATTGGACTGGAGATATAGATGAGCGTAAATCAACTTGTGGATACACATTCTTATTGAGTGATGGTAAAATTACTTGGAGTAGCAAGAAACAATTTTCTACAGCATTATCCACTTACTTCAGTTTATTGCATGTTCAACATCAGTTCAAGAAGCTGTATGGCTGAGAAGGTTTTTAGAAAGCTTACAAGTCACTCCAGAAGCTTCGAGTTCAGTGACTATTCATTGTGATAATCAATCTTGTATTGCTTTTATGAAAGTCCCAAGTATCATGGACGCACAAAATACATTGCAATCAAACATAATTTCGTGAAAGACATTGTAGCACAAAAGGAGGTGATCCTTAAGTACATATCTACGCATAGGATGGTAGCTGATCCATTTACAAAGCCCATTCCTACAGATGCTTATCTTGGTCACGTTCAATCTCTAGGCTTGTCGTAGAATTTGATGTACTTATTAGTGGAGCTTTATTATCTGACATTGTATTTAAGTTTGAAGTATTTTGTTCAATATATATATTTTAGACAGTGTGTTTGATGGTCAAATTTTATTTGCTCCACGTACTTACACATAAACATGTAGAAAATGTCACCAAGTTGAAGATTGATTCACTCACATGAATAATCGCTTTCGTTTTCTTAGTGAAAAGCTTAGATGGGATACAATGAGTTTTACGCTAGTGGCGTATTTAGAAAAGCTTATCAACATCGCCTTAACAAGAAGTTAAGATGAGGTAAATTTATAAGATATCGATAATGATTGACCCAGAATCATGAACACTTGGCTAAGCTGGATAAGTACATAATCAGGCGTTGAAAGCAAGCTAGTAGTAGCTTGATCCACATAGTGGTATTTGGAACCGAAGAGTTTTGGTTTCAAATAGACCAAATTAATATAATTTATGTTCTACAGTTGGACATTTCAAGTTGTGTTTTCTTTCTTGTTTTCTTTATTTTCTTTAGTTAAAGTAAAGAAAAAGAGAAAACAAAATGAAGTGTCCAACAAGTAGAAAAGTAGGACAAAACCCAACTTACATATTGGTTTTTTGCTAACTTTAGTAGAGAAAGACATAAACACAATATGATGTATGTTGCTATTGCTCACTTTCTTCCTAATATCAATATCTTGGCTTTATAATTTTTATTTTCTCAAAATTTAATTTATGAATAGACAAATATATGTTAATGAAAATGAAAATGAAAATGAAAATGAAAATGAAAA